>JAHZND010005396.1:0-10352 GCA_027744115.1 Acrocyrtus sp. NNG-2020
TTTCTGTGTCCGAGGACAAAAGTATACGTATATGGGACATTTCCAATCATACCAGCGTCAAAACATTTCGACGAGAACAAGATCGATGGTGGGCTTCAACGGCTCATCCTACCGAAAATCTCTTCGCAGGTGGTCATGATTCTGGCCTCGTAATCTTTAAACTGGAACGGGAAAGACCTACTTGGGCAACTCACAACGATATCATTTATTACATCAAGGAAAATTATCTTCGGAAATTTGATACTTCATGCGGACGAGATAGTGTCATAATGCAACTTCAAGAACGAGATCATAATAAAAACCATTTTAACAATCGATACAATTTATCTTACAATCCTGCCGAAAATTTGATATTGCTGACCACTCACAAAGGTCAATCTCAGTCATGGAGGTCAAACTACTGTGAAATATACATCATTCCATCCAAGGACGACACAAACTCGTCCTCCTATTCGTCCACACCCTTTAAAAAGAGTTGTAGAAATGCCATTTGGACTTCACGCAACAAGTTTGGGATTCTAACTGACGACGGTAAAGTAGAAATTCATTGTTTTACCCTCTCGAAGAATGGTGATCCCAAGAAAAAGCAGCAGAACGCTCTGTTTAGTCTTAGCTGTAATGCTGATTGTCGTAAAGATGTCACTCCAAACATCAATATATTCTGGGCCGGTACTGGATTTCTTCTCGTCCATCAGACAGACCGTATTGTTTTGTTTGATATTCAAAAACGTGCTGCAGTGGGGCAATACTTGATTGATCAACATCCAAAGAAAAATTACAAAATAAAGCACGTTTGTTGGTCCAGCGACATGAGATATGTCGCCCTGTTGGGGAAGTATGTAATTACTATCTGTGACCGAAACCTTAGGCTTATCACCACTTGGCAAGAGTTTGCAACAGTAAAATCAGGAGCTTGGGAGGAGTCTTGTATCAATAACCAGTCGAATGGTACGGAGGATGTACGTCTGTTTATCTACAATACTTCCACCAATCTAAAATTCGCATTAACTAATGGGTATAACAAATCACAAATCATATTTATTGACATATACCTCAGTATCAAATTCTTACATATTATGTAAGTTCATATCGTCATTGAAATGCAAATGTATTTTTTTTGTGTTTGGTTTCAGGGACACTGGAATTATTCGAACTTTAGAGGTGCCTATTTACATAGCAAAAGTGAAAGTCGATAAGATATACTGCTTTACAAAAGAGGCTAAAACGTTGGAAAAAAGTACAAAAAATTGTGATGTCACTAAAGGAGACCACAACAGCTCCGGCCCCACTTAAGTACACTATTGCATTGTTTTCCGGTGATATACGAGATCGAGTTAAAATACTCAAGGATTCAGGTAATCGTGTATTGGCACATGTCACTGCGGTTGTTCATGGATTTTCTGACGACACAGAGAGTTTAGAAACTGCGATTCAAATGGAGGCGTTGAAAACAGTATCTACGAAATTCACCCCAAAGTTGCTAACTCCTCCGATACCATTGGTTAAACTGGAGGAAAACTGGCCACTTTTAAATGTTTCTAGAGTAAGAGGATTTCATATTTAATTTATGGTGTAAGAAGTTTTAAAATCACATTATTGTATGTCTTCGATTGTTTTATAGGGGGCGTTTGAAAAGTCTGCAGTTTCTTGCATTTTGACACAACATGGTAAAAGTGAAATTGCTGATCAAAGTACCGTGGCGGGCACAGGAGGTTGGGATTATGAAAATGACAACCCGCTTGAAGAAACTGGGGAATCTGGGGGGCCAGGGGAGTTCACTCATGCTGAAGAAGAAGGTGACTGGAAAACTGATGTGGAGATTGATCTTCCTCCTACAGAGCTGGTAGAGTTAAATGAAACTTCTTACGATTTCCCTACCAAGGGAATTCCCTTTTGCCAAGAGTTAGCCAATGAGTCAATGCTACCCATAGATAGTGTCATAGCAGGAGATTTTCACCTGGCAGCTAAACTTCTACAAGAGAAGCATGGTATTGTTAACATACAACCATTTAAGGAAATTTTTCTGGATATTTTCGCAAAGTCTCGAGTGTTTTACACGCCTGTTCCAAATCAGCCAACATCGGCATTATATCCTTTAAGAGAAAGTCGAAATAAGTTTAAGGCTTCAGTTGTGAGCATAATTACGCTTGACTATATTACAAAGGGAAAGTTGAAATCAGCTTATGATACTGTCAATGCAGGAAAATTTGTAGAAGGCGTAGAAAGTTATAAAAATATTCTCCTCAACATTCCTTTCGTAGCGTTAGAGTCTAAGGCGGACATTTCCAAAGCTAAAGCATTGATCTTCCTGTGTAAGGAGTACATTCTTGGCATGCAAATGGAACTCTACCGAAAAAGCCTTTCAAACACAGGAAAGGCAGTGCTAACCGAACAAGTTCAGAGACGAAGTTGCGAGCTGGCAGCATATTTTACGCACTGTGATTTAGATAATGTTCATTTAATACTAGCTCTGAGAACAGCAATGAATTTGTGTTTCAAAGCAAGAAATTATAACTATGCTGCAACTTTTGCGAGACGTTTGTTGGAGCTTGGACCTATTGCAAATTTGGCTTTGGTGGCAAGAAAGATGATTCAAGTTTGTGAGAGAAATGGTATGGCTAATAGTTTCCAGCTAAACTACCATGAACACAATCCCTTTTCCATTTGCGGAAAAACGTACATTCCGATTTACAAGGGAACAAAGTCAGCAGCTTGTGCTTTTTGTGAGGCTTCGTACCAAGCAGAGTTCGAAGGAATTTTGTGTAATATTTGTGGAGTTGCTAGAGTTGTGATGTAATGTCGAGTAATGAGCAGGGCGAAGAAAGAACGAATGAATGAAATTGATGAAGGTTATTTAAATTTAAAAGAACTGTGAATATGTTTTAATTTCCGGCGTAAATTGGAATTGGGTTATGATAATGTCTATAATAAATCCATTTTTCCTTCTGTTATTTTGTTGTATTTAAATAAGAATGTAGTAAAGCTTGGTGTTAATGGTATCACGTAATATGTAAGTAATTATTAATCAAATTCGGAGTTCGAAAATATCTTTATTTTCCATTTTCACGGGCGAAGGTATACATAGTACAATACAGCATTGTTGAAGTATAAATTACAAGGGTATAACAGACTGTTTCATTTATAGTAAATCATTAAACACATATAAAGGTACTATAATTGGTATTGAAGTTATAATTGATAATTAACCAATAATAAATAACAAGAAATTGATATTGTATTTCCATGCAATATTAATTAAAGTAGATATATACTGTTACTAGTTAAGTTAAATATATAATGTAATTAACAAGTACGGAGGTAGGTTTCAGCGATTGACGCAATCCTGCTACCATTGAACCGAAAATGTGAATAGAACTAAAGGTACATAAGAGGTTTGTCAACTAACAACTATATATGATTCTATTAACTAACCTACAAATTCGAATGTATAAATATTGTAATCGTAAATTATTATTACTATTTCAAGGTGTTTACGTGCATACTAATTAACACTGTTCCGTTGATTGATTGATATTGTGGATTGTATTCTGTATGTATAAGGAATAAAAAGGTTTCTCTTGTTGATTGCTCAAAGTGATTGACTCTCTGTTGTTTTCACTGAAATCGAACTATAGTTTCTAATCTAATAAATCTTTAATTACTAAGAAGGAGATCTAAGATCATTTTGCAAGAAATGGATGCTCAGTAGAGTATACTTTTATTACGAGGACAGTAATATGGCTTTTTGTAGATTTAGTTTTGTTTTTTTTGTAGATACCTAACTCTAACTTAATATTAGGAAAGAATAGTGAGGTTAACAGATCCCTTAACATTTTTCAATAGGGCAACGGCCTCCTGGTGAGTCAGACCCTCGCAAGGAATTGCATTAACTGCGAGAATCTGATCACCCCGTTTTAGACCACTATTTACTGCTGCACCTTTGTCAAATACGGTTTTCACGTAGATTGGAAGATCGCCGTGAGGAGAGCCTACAGAAATTACAAAAAAAGTAAAATTACGAAGTGCATTTACCATTCATTCTAAGGCATGCTTTTTATATGCTATACTTACCGTGTCCTCCAACAA
This sequence comes from Acrocyrtus sp. NNG-2020, assembly GCA_027744115.1. Classification (NCBI taxonomy): domain Eukaryota; kingdom Metazoa; phylum Arthropoda; class Collembola; order Entomobryomorpha; family Entomobryidae; genus Acrocyrtus; species Acrocyrtus sp. NNG-2020. The sequence goes on from JAHZND010005396.1 coordinate 4,087, forward strand.
TTGAGAACCCTAGACCATCCGCACCCCTTTCTAAAACTACTTGTCTAACCTGTGACGGGTTTCCATCTCCACTAATCCCATTACCATTTTTACTACTTTCATTGCCGTTGGCGGAAGCTAATATTGCTGTTCTTGTTGCGGATACTGATACAGTTTGCGATTGTAGTGATTGCATTGCTGCTGGTGTTGGTGATACTGAGCCGGTAATACTATTCGTTGAGGTGGATAGTGACGCTGTCGAAGCAAGATTTTTTACTGGAATTTTTGTGCTGATGGCTTTTGTAGTAGTGGTAATGCTGGATGAAGTGCTAATAAAGTCTGCTTCGTGATTGTTACTGTGATCGTTATGTGATGATAGTAAGGGTGGAATAGGCATAATGCTGCCGCTAATACTAGGTTTTTCAACATAGCTTAAATCATCATCTTCCTCCTCGTCAATGTCCTCATCAACTACGCCCTCCTCAAGTTCCATTTCCACTTCCACGCTAATAAGCCAGTTCAAAAAGCATATTTTTATTATGTGATAGTATGAGACAAAATTACTTTTGTAAAAAATAAAGTCCCCAAAACAACTTACCAAACCTTATCTACTCCATCCCGAGGAGGAGTGAAAGCGAAAAAGAGAAAGTAGAGAAAGCAGATAAAAGACCTTGTTCCCAAGTAAAAGCAGAGGGAGAGGTAAACTAGATAAGTATATTTTTACTTGTTCTCAGAAGTCGGTGTAGCAGGTACAGTGGCTGGAGTCGAAGCACTGGACTTATTTCTACTGGATGCTGCCTTTAACCTCGCTATTCTCATTCTGATTGGTCCGATAACCGTTTTAAGGACAGTGGCAGCCTCCTCTTGGCTTGCACTCTTGAGATCGTGTCCATTCACAGATATTATCATGTCTCCTTTCATTAGTCCTCCGTGAAGCTCTGCAATTCCTCCTGGGACCACATCTGAAATAAAGACCCCATTGCCATTCTTTCGCCCAACTATGGAAAGTCCTAGTCCTTTCCCAGATTTCTTGACGAGCTCCACGTCCTGAATGTCGTACATGTCGTCTTCCTTCACAATCGCTTCATCTCTGTATATGACCATCTTAACCTTTGTTGGCGTTTGACGTAAGGCAGCTAAGGCTTTTGTATGGGTAATATTTTGGAAATCTTCGTTATTCACAGAGAGTAATTGGTCACCAGGTCGAAGGCGACTGTCTTTTGCTGCGGCCCCGTCTGCATAAACTTCATGAATGATGATCGAACCCAAAAGTGTATCCGACCCTCCAACAATGCTTAATCCCAAACCCATTTTGTCTTTATTAATTTCAATTGTTGTTTCGCGGCCTGGCTTGATCTCACATGTAGCAGGGTCCTGCGGAGGTTCATCTGTTGCAGAGCCAGTGGATGACGCCCGTGGTTTCATTGAAAGTGCAAGTTTTGTTGGAGGTTGATGGGGAGATGTGACGTGATGTGCGGCAGAAGCAATAGGTAATTTTGGGGAGGGTGTAGCAGGTTTTACAACAACGGAAGGAACAGGTCCAGGGGTTCCACCAGGTGGCGACGTAAGTGTAGAAGTGGAAAGGGTTGAAGGGGTTAAAGTAGGAATAGGAGAAATTGAGGGATTGGTAGGGGAAGTTTTACCCCGGGATGGGATTACAGAAGAAATTAGTTTTGAAGGGGAAGGAATTTTTGATGGTTTTGGAGGAAGTTCTGCAAAAACACGCAATAAATAGATTAAACCTATCGAATTGGTAGATTACTAATAAAACCTTCACTTTTTATAAAGAAAAAATTAAGCCAAATAACTTCCGAGAAAGCAATAAAGTTGAACTTACTCAGTTAAAGATTTGGAAAAGAACACGCACAAAACAAGTTCCCATCGCACACAAAAAGCGAAAAGCAATGAGTCATGAAGCACGAAAAAGCAGTGTTGTTTTTCCAACAATGAAACAAGTTGAAACATTAAAATGAAAGGAAAACAATCCAGTAAATGACACAATGAAAAGATGCATGCAGCAAAAACATAATAATCTTTAAAATTATAATTAAGATGGCCGAACGTTTTAAATAGTCGACGCTTACTTGGCTTTTCCATCTCTTTTGGCGCTGGTGGTGGAAACTCAATCTGCGGTGTTCCATCCTTGAGTTTGCTAAAGTCTGCAGATGGCGTCGCTGACGGACGTCTTCCGGTAGAGGAGCTATCATCTCCTTTGGAAGCATTGCAAACAACAATGCTCACATTGCCCTCTGCCTTTTTCAATGTATTTGCAGCCTATACAATAAAATACACAATATGTGGATTAGCAAAAATATTAGATTGAGGATGATTTGAAAGAGCTGTCGACTGAAACGTGTAACTTACATGATCATAGTCTGCTCCCACCATATCTTCTCCATTTACAGCCAAAATCATATCACCCACGAAAAGTCCTGCTTGCTCTGCCACACTTCCCTCTTGTATGTCAGAAATGAAGATTCCTTGGCCTAGTTCAGCATGTCGACCTTCCATTATCATGATCCCAACACCCATTGGTCCTTTCTTTAAATTAACGACTCGAAGTCCCCTGTAATTTGCATACTTTTCCTCTGGACTCTACAGAAAGTGAGTTTTAAAAAAAATGTTTCGTGTAGAAAATAAAGGCGCTTCATTACAACTCAAAATTCCAGTACTTACTTCACTCTTTAGTGAAACCGGAAACTGGACGATTGGTTTCACAGAGAGTTCTTCCAGTCCCGCCGGCTTTCGCAGCGCCACTATCTTGACGTGACTATGTGGCAGCGACTTAATAATTGCAGACGCGTTTAAATGGCACCGCCCATGAATTACTAAGCCATTCACCTCCAGAATTTCATCTCCCACCTCGAGGGCCTTTGTCCTGTGGGCAATTCCAGTTGGGTTAATGCCACACACATAAGTTGCCATCTTCATTCTATCCCGATGCCCAGCTAAGCTTATTCCAAGACCTTGAGATGTTCTTTCCAGGTCTGCAACCACCAGTTTGGCGATTGCTTGCCCATCCTTGACTCCGAAACTTTTTGCAAGTTCACCCCACCTCTTTTGTATCTTTTTTAGAGTGTAGCCAAACTCATCTTCTGTCTCTTCATCAGTTGCAGGATTGTAGTCCTTAGAGCGCCTAACGTTCCCTGCACTCCCACGATCAATTTCCACCCCAGCCTTGCTACGAATCTTGCCTTGATATTGACGCTCATCATCCCCCATTTCATCATCCTCTTCAGAGGAATGTCCAGATTCCTCTTCAGCCGTCGTTGTTACCGCTGCCACGACAGATACAGGAGTAACTTCCTTCTTAGTCGCAGCTTCAATATTGGCCTGCAGTACCTGTTTTTCCTCGTCGGCCAATCCAGGCTAAATAATTTTTAAAGCATTTTCATATTATAGAGAAGCTTTACTAAGTTATTAGCATATTAGTCATTTTTGCATTGCTCAAGGCTGAAATGGAAACAATTTTGGAAATAGTCAGTCAGTCATCCATCAAGTTCTTATAAGGTTTAAAAAGCCGGTATCGATGATCAGAAAGGGGGAAATCTCGTCGTGGAGGAAAAAGTAATGTGGGAAAGGCAAAAATAAATGGACAAAAATTATCATAAATAGAAATGATTAGGTGCAGTGATTTATTAATCTTTTTCAATTGTTGACGAATTTTACACATGTAAACTATACAAGAACTAAATTAATATTTTTAAGTATATACTGAATTGATTTTTGTAGGCTTCCTAATGAAAGTTAAAATTTGATTGAGTTTTCCTTTCGGTTTTTACGAGAGCCACGACAGGTGAACGATGAATGGTTTTTATTAGAGAGAGTATTTCATAACTTTGTAAGTTATTTTTTACTTTTAAATTATTGCAAGTAATAGTAGTATTAGAATGCTATAATACTTGCAACTTCCATCATCACATTATTTAATGATTCCAAATAACTAATTCTAATACCTAACCTAATAAATTTCCGTAATTTTTCTTAAACTACCTAGTTCACCAAGATAAATCTTAGCATACTCTATAAACTACTTAAAAACCTCTCTTTCCCTATTTAAAAATGCAATCTGTTCAAATTCACTTTAAAAATTATATACTTTGGCTGAAGTTACTAAAATGCAAAATATTTTGTAAGGTAGCACATTGTAAATTTGGCATTCAGCATATTGTAGCGTTTTTTTCGCAGTAAGCATTTTTAATCCTTTATTCACCTTTCAATTACGAATTAATTAAACTGTCTATATCCCATGAGGGAGAAGTATTTTGCGTTGTTTTTGGGAACCTGCATGGACACTTGCATATTGGCAACTGAATCCTGCTTATAATTTGCGAGTCAAAATTTCGATTTCGTTCGTCAATTGTTTGTGCAATGATCAAAGCAATACACTGCCTCTCGTTCACAACAAATTTTTTTTAGCATCAACTGAACCAATTACGAACTTTCGTCTATTTGTGAGGTTAGTCATCAAGTGCGTTAGTGGTTTTAGTATGACTTTGTAATAGTTAATTTAATATAGAATCCTACGTTATTTTAACTGTCATTATTATGTTGCACGAAGCCATATTTAGCAAACTTGCAAATCTTCCGAACTCTCTCGCTCTATTTCTTAGAAATAAATCTTCATCCATCTGCACAACCTTTATCATTGTCATTTCCCTGCGTGAAGATTTCCATAAATGAGAGGTGGCTTGTGCGAATTTTAAATTCTAGAGGCAAAAGTTTAGTTTCTATTTCTCTAAATCACCGGACCAGAAGTTTTCTAGGGAGTGACCAGAAAGTATTTGAGCTGAGTTTTTATCATTATTATTAATTATTATTATTACATTTTCCTAGAAGTAGTATATCATTACCAGATTATCTAGAGCTTCATTAGTACCATTAGTTAGCTTTATCTATCAGTGAATTGTTAAACTGCTTTTTTATATTCTTTACATATCTACAAAGTATGTAATTCTGTATGAACTTTTGAAGTAGCTCATGAACAGCTTTTTTGTTTCGTCTTTCCTCGTTTTATTAATTTCGATTTTTTTTAGTAAAGAGTGCTCAGACGGCAGCTGTGGTTGTTCTGGTTGGTAATGTGCCCATCAATGAAGTAGATCCGTAAATATTTCTTTTTGCCTCAGCAAAAAATTTGCAGTTGCATCATGACCTGTGGCGGTGATGATGCACGACGGTGGTGGCGATGGGAGGTGGAGTGGAAGTAGTAATTTTTTGTTGTTGAGTGGGTGGTGGAAGTAGTATTGGAGGTGACATTATTTGGGGGAGTGACACCAGCTTTCATTTTCTCTTTTTCTCTCTTTCACTCATTTCAACCCTTTTTCTGTCTCTTCTGCTTCCTCACTACTACAAAAATAGACAAAAAGACAAATTTTTGCAATCTTTTTTCTTATATAGGAGAAAAAATTAATAAATTTGTCTAGCTTTCTTTAAAATTGCCTTCACCCTCAACCCGCTCAGCTTTAATATATTACAGCGTCTTAAAATTAATTGAAATAGCATGTTTATTTTTTGCAATGCAAACGGAAAATAAAATTTTAAAAAACGTTTGAAGAAGAAATTAAATTAAAATTATACTAAAAAATTGTAAACCAAAAACGGTTTGTTTTTTGTAGTTGTGTTAATTATATTTTTTCTTTGCTGATTTTGTTCCACTTTACTTTTTTCTTTGTTCTGAAGGGAATAAGAATAAGAAATGTGGACAAAATAAAATTTTTCCAGAGAGGATGCAGAAGAAGACGGTTTTTTAAAAAATAAAAATTTCAGTCTAAAATGGTAAAAAGCGTCATTCCCAATTAATTAATTTTTCCTATGTGATTAATTCTACTACGCGAGCAATATCAATGTCACCGACATAACTAAAATAAAATGTTTTGAAATCATAACTTTCAATCAATAAGTCTTATGCAAATGCACAACAAATCACATGAGTTTTACTACGCCCTACTTATAGTTTCCTATCTATAGGTCAAAAGGTTTCAGTGAAAAATAATCTTGCACAGTGCAAATCAACTTGGTACCCAAAAACATTTTTTTACTCATTCCATTTTAAATCGCAAAAAGTGCTCTGGCTCTAGTGATTGACAAAGATAACGTACATATTTAATAGCTTCCAACTCCATAGTCGTGTTTTCATAGCTAGAGACTGACGACAACCTACTCGATTCTTGGAATTATCGACAACCTGTTCCATTATGTGGTGTCCTCCACTACTTTCTCCCCTTTCATACTTCCCCCACTCAACACGCGTAAATTACTCCCACAATCTCTTCTCACATTTCCTTTTT
>JAHZND010005397.1:0-11611 GCA_027744115.1 Acrocyrtus sp. NNG-2020
CGCAAGTTCATAATAGATCACGTAGTAAGTTTCAGCGAAAGTGGTATTTACTCGAAAAAATTTAGTTTTACTTTTCATTGAGTACTATAACCATGCAATGATAAAACAGTGGTAATTCTAGAGACTTAAAAATTCATTCATGCTCTAGATTTTTTTTTTGCTGTACTAGATGAAGATAAGTAAGAAGGATGTGTTTTTTAATTTGTGCATTTCTCTGTTAGTACATGATTTAAAAGGGATTAGAAAACAGCGTTGGGGTGACACAAGGGAAAGTTGGGGTGCCCCCAGAGAAAAAAAATTAGATTAAGCGTGAAAAATTTCATGCCAACTAGAACTAACAACAGCCCTAATTTCAGATTTGACATTAGTGACCCAGATAAGTTCAAGATATATTTGTGCTCCTTGTCAAATGTCAGTGGAAACATACCAGAGCTACAAAAGAGAATGTGTTATGGCTTTATGGAGTTGTTGTTGACACAATTCCATTCTAGAAAATATTTGTTCCCGGTTGGACTAAAAGGCTAACTAACCGAACTGGTTCACTATAGCTCTTTGTTTGAGCATCTCCAAAATATTTCCTCAATCCTTGAACTTTTACTCTGCTAAGGAAAAAAACAATTTTACAGAAAGGTGTAAAATCATCCCATCCTCAGTTTTCTCATCTCTCCTTGTACATTTCATTTCAAGGCTCGACTTCACAAAACAGTTAGCAAGTTGAAGGACAGGAAACGGGACTAAAGTGCTCGTTCTCTTCCCATCCAAAAACCTTTTTTCCTCTCAAACAGCAAACAAGTTGATAGCTGGTCCCATTTGAAATCCCAAATTCCCAGTGAAAATTAGTGGATACGGAAGCATGCCATGTCAGTTATCTAATCTGAATGGTATGGTGTCGGCGTATCATTGTGAATACGATATACTCTTAACTCGTTCTTTTGCGCAGCGGAGAGCACTTCTGTCCGAAAATCAGGTTGTTGACTTCATCAAATGACAGATAATTCATTCCCTTTTTCCTTTTCATCATTCATCCCTACTCTCTCTACTCATCATGATCAAAACCCTTAATGACTTGCGTACTTCCTTATTGTTGCACAACCCAACTTCGGTTTTCCACTTTGACAATAGAACTCCATCCCTCGCCATTTCAGTTTTTGTGCCGAACACACAGCCCAAACTCTATCATTTAGTTAACGGCACTCGGATGTTATTATTACGTGCACTGTAACACAGAGCCCATTTTTTATTGTTTTTCAAGACGCAAAACTTAAAAGATGAAAGTTTTTGCTTTCTCACCGCACCAAAAAATCCGCTTTCCTACCACTACAAAAATGTATGAAGAAAATTCAATACATTTTGTTGTCCTTTTTTATTTAAGCGCAATATAAATATTTGGCTAAAAATTGAAAGTAGTACCTTTTCGTCACTGATTCATTTATTTAAAAATGCGCCGAAATGATGTGCGTATGGCCGCGGATTATTCAGGAAAATAGTAAAAGGAAGATGCTGGCTGCAGTTGTACTCTCTGCTCCAATTTTAAATTGTAATTGTGGCATTTCTGCGCAAGAAAAAAAACCTCTGGGAAGAAAACCACATTTAAAAGATTTCTCATCCTTATCTCAACCCGAAAGCTGTTCTTTATGAATGACTTTAAAAAGTTCTGTTTCACTTTAACAAAAGACATTAGTGTAATATTTATCATTGGATTTTTTTTTATTATCAACCTAATAAAAAATAATTTCCTTTTGAGTTGAAGAGTATATAGTGGAGCTGCTTAGAGGATTTTTCAGAATGGAAAAGAGTTTCAAGTACTTTTCTCTAAATATTCTTGACTGTGAGTGTACCTTCATTAACAAGTTCACAAAAGTATGCATTTCCAATTTTGCAGCTCAGAGAAAAAAATTAAATTCTTCCCTACAAAAATTATAATCCACTTGCAAAAAAAAAATTATAATGATATGCCTATAGTCGATTGTCGATAGTTCACATTGCAATGACAATTTATCAAAACGGCCATCTCCATATTCCTATAAGATCACCACCCGTGAAAGAAAAAAAACGGAGGAAGTAGTCTGGCTTTGCTTATCGAAAGGAAATACAAATTTGTCTGAAAGGAAAACGAAAAGTATATTTTTTTTTATCATTAAGCTCTTGTCTGGCTACCTACTTTACAATGATAAGTTTTAATGAACAACACAACTTTTTTTATTTTTGTTTCACTCGTCTCAGCAGAATGGCTTCAGCTGAAACGAGATTAATTGCGAATTCTGAATTATTCATGAGAATCGACAGGCAACCACAAAGAAAAAAATAACTCATGTATGTGTGCAAAGCACCTACTCTTATAAAAGTCAGATAAGTCCTGCCTAACTTAAAAACTGCCGCACTCCCACTATGCTTAAAAACTATGCTGACTTTGAGAAAAGTGACTGGCAAAAATTCACTTTTTAAATCCTTTCTTTAAAAATAGTGAAATCGGAGGGTTGTGTTCTCATAAAACAGTTTGAATTCTGAGACGCTAGCTGCATCTTTATTTATTACACGCATCATCCTTATTATCCATTCATTCCTTGGCAATCATCTTTTTCACCATGGCGCTATATTTCTGCAGTCAGCCCTTAACAGATTTTTTCAAAGAGTGTAGGCTACCTTCCACAACCAAATCTTTTATGTGTGGCTGTCGTTTAATGAAATTGCATGCTGAAATTAAACTGCAGAGAATGCAATCTGCAATTGTAAATTGAAAAAAAGGTAATTGCGAAATGGAAATGGATTCGCAAATATTTAAAGCATCGTATTAATCGTGCATGGCTGTATATAGGCTCTCCAAAAGTGACAGTAAAAACTGTTCAAATATAAATACAAATGTTTTCCGTTTTCATTTAAATTTTTTACTATTTTCCTTGCAAAACACAATGGCCATTCATTCATTAATCATGAGAGCACTCCGCCACAGCTATCGTAATGGCGTAACCATAAATTTTTTTGCAATTGTATTAATGTAGATGCATCTCTACAAACAAAATTGCTTATTGAAAAGGTCCGCTGCAGCTTGGCGCTGTTGTAAAAATTGGACTGCATTTCCTGTCGTCAAAATTCAAAAAAATGTATTCAAAGCAACGTTTGGCAACACAAATTCTCTGATAATTAGGTGTGAAAGAGAAACGCTATTTTTAATCTGTTGGATCTATTTGAAAGCCCAAAAGCCGTTACTGTTAGCGCTACTGAAGAGTACAGTTGCAAATTTTGCATTAGCAAAAGCGTGACTGTGACATGAAATTTGACGATATTTGTAAATAAAAACCTCCAGCCAGTGCTGCCAAGGAGCATCCGGTCGCGAAGTTTTAGCATCGCTATCCAAAGTCGCCAAGTTATTATTTGTAGTATGCATTTTATTAGCGCACAGGGTTGAATAATGTACCAGATTTAGAGGAGTAGCCCATTCATATATTTTTACTGATCTCTCTCAGCAACAATTGCGAAACTGCATAACATGGCCCAACAATTAAAACAGCGTAAAAAAATCATCGCAGCCTCAGTGCCGCTGTCCGTATATCCTATGCATAATAAGCTAATTGTTGTCAACAATACAAAAAAATGAAGCTTTTGTACTGTGAGAAACAATAGGCCAGAAAATATACTACCTATTTTAGTGTTTTGCTGCTGGTAGTGTCTCCTTTCCTTTTCTCTATTAAAAAAAATTCTCAATTCTCAATTTCAGTCTACACAGCTCTCCACACTTCTCAACCTGTTCATTAAAGAGAGCAGCTCAGCTCAACGCAACGCTTCAACTCCATTTCTATGCGGTATGCGTAACACAATCTTATTCTTCCATTTTTACCAACATTAGCATTAGTTTTAGCTTAAACTGCTAATAAAAAATGTATTTTGTTCTGCATAAGATTCGCACATTTTTCTTTTTGCTTTGTCCATGTATTGCAAGCAAAAAAATTGGATAGGTGTGGTCGCCAATTCAGTTTTTTTCTTTCGTTTACTTACGTGGCCAGCTAGTTCACACTATCACAGTGGAGAATAGGTATTATCATTATTGGCAAATCAAATTGGAAATGTGTAACTGCAACATTGCAACTTGTATACAACTTGGTCTGTCTACTGCTCAAAATTCGCCAAAAGTATATATTAGTCACCTTGTCTTGTGTTCTGTACATGTGAGTACTAGTGCAGATTTTTTTTTACTGGCAAGAAGAAAATGAAAGAAAAGGACAATGCATTTTATCAACGTCCGCGTTACATAGGCAGATCTCCTTTTTTTATGGTGACTCATTGTTAAAGTGGAAGACTGGATCCTTGAAAATGATATAGGAGAGGGAACTTCATAATAGCTTGAGCTATTCCTCTCCATTTCTAAATATATTTTTTTTGCATATAGCAGTTGAATAGGCAAAAAATATATTTCAGTAACCAACCAAAAAGTGACAGGTATAGTGAGGCTTAATGATGCGAGCAAGTTAATCCAGATCACATTGCATTGGAGCTCTCTCAGACCTCAAAAGAAATTTTTGTTGGCAGATGAAAAGGAAAAAAAAATGAAAGATTGGAGGTTTTATGTCATCAGATTACCACATCCTTCCTATAACCGGCGCTAAAATCTGTGTTTGCTCTTGCGCAGCTCCCTTTGCAGTTAACAACCAGAAAGATTAGGAAACACTCGCTGTCGCTTTCAGTTTTAGCAATAACTCCAGACACTTTCTTGTAATCTTCAAACCAGGCATATTATTGTAGCTTTTGCCATTTTCAGTTTATGACTACAGCTACCCAAAAACGCGATTAGAAAGTGAGCGGATTGTTAATTGCAGTCATTAAGATGGAAGTACGTGGAAGCTTTAGCATAAGCAGAGATATAATGAGATGGTGATTGGTAAACTTGCAATCAGCCACTTAATGAAAGATAAATTCCCTTTCTGATGTGTGAGAGGACTTTATCAGGACTGTATTGTTGTGTGTAGTCATCTTTATGATCTTTTAATTAGCGACCCTTTCGTCATGACACTGATTAGTATTGGTGCAGATTGGAAGAGATTGGAAGGAGTTTTTTTTGCTCATGACTAATTGCTCAAATTTCAGCAACACATTTTCCCTTTATTTCACTATTAATAGGGACGTCAATCGTGGCAGTAAATTCCATATAGGTATATCTCTACCATGAGCTACGTAAGTTACGCTTGCTCAAGCATTGGAAATAATTATTTTTAAAGCTCTGACCAACTTTTTTTCTTTAGTTTCGCATTCCTTATGCTTGTGTGAAAACATAAAAAAATTGTTAAGCTATGAACTGTTTCATCTATATATGGACACTCTTTTTAATTTTTTAATTTAGTATTACTGTATAGGCACTAAACCCATCATTATTATTACTACACTTTGCGAAAAAAAATAAATGGTAATAGAAGAGAACCCTAAAATATGGGGTCCTGTTGCAAAAGCGAAAAGCATATTTATTATCAGCAATAAACCGCTGACCTCTCTTTAAAAAAATGGGACCATGGCGGGGCACAAAACTGCCATTCAATCTAACTCCTTAAATAAACCAATATATATATATTTTTTTTGCAACTGACTCTGAGCTGTCCCTCACATACCTGTCCGCAGGTAAGTTGTAAGCACGCTTTGAAATTTTTTATCAGCGCAATAATAGAACAAAAAAGGATTTTTTTCTGAGAATGTTCGTGTAAATTTAGAAGCAAAAGTGACGGAGAGCTTTGATAAACTCGGCGACGTAAAAATTCCATTTTGCTTCAGAAATCGCTTAAGTTATTTTCCCTATGGGTTAATTGTCTGAGTCAAAAAGGTATAATTTTTTGTATTCTGTACGATGCCGATATATACTGTATCGCTCTCGACCTTCAGCAGTGCTTTAAAAATCAGCCTCGTGAATCTCTATATCTGAGCAATCTATCATTTTCGAAAAACCTATAATCGTTTCATAAGTCAGAAAAGCACATTTTCTTTCATTAAAGTTCTCCTTAAAGTCAACCAAAAAAGTTGTACTGATGTGAGTATATTTAAATAGGCACCTGCACCAAAAAAATTTTATATTCCACAGGTAAAAACGTTGACGGGCTTTAATGTGCTTTTACACCAACTCAAGTCCAATTCCCAAGGGGGGTGATCATATATTTGACCTAAAGATTATTTCCAAAATCTTTCACAACACTTCATTTTTTTACCATCCCATTGCGTTTCGAATAAGTGAGCTTAACCGCTTATGATATCAGAAAAATCAATACGAACAATATCCTCTTGTGGAAGAGAGCGTCACCAAATAGCTAAAAAAAAATATGTTTACGGGGAATTCCCACACCCAAAAGCTGCTTTACCTCTTTTTTTAGTTTCAGAATCCCTTCTTCTCCTTATGCAAGCAAAACTCCCAATCTCATTCTGATTTAGTGTAAAAAGTGACATGCTCAAAAAAATGCCACAAAGGATAAAAAAACAATTATTGTGTCGGTCACCTAAATAAAAATGCAACAGTCAAAAAATATTCTTTTTTTATGCTACATACATGGCAGTTGGCAGTTTGGTGTTGTAAACTTAGCCGCATCTACAAGAGACCACAGCACCGCCATATGCCTCCACCACATACTGCCACGGCCGCAGTTTTCAGGTTTTTTTAAAGAAAAATTTCCATCCGTCAATATTATTTTCATGTGTTGCTATCACGCCATCAGAGACGTCAACGTTTCTTGACACTGTCTTTTATTTTTATCCTGTTGGAGAGCTCAAATCTGATAAATACTGTAAAAGTGATTGCTTTAGAAGTGTGTGCTTAAAATAGGTACGCATTTTTACTTATTCCATATTACGCAATTTTCTCAAGTTTCAGTCGTGATTCGCCGATAATTAAGATAAACTTATTTTATATTCTGCACTCTGCTATTTTTCGTTTTTCTACTTGGTCGCAATGATATCATGTCTGATGGTAAAATTCAACCATATATTAATATTTTATTTTGCAGAAATGAGATTTTGCCCGAGATCCTTTCAGATAGAAAATGGACTGTGTGCATATGAGTGAGGGTATAGCATATGAGGGGAACAATTGTGCTCACCCACCACAATTACAATAAGTCTTTTAAAATATTGATACAATAAAAAGTGGATAATTGTGTTTTCTTGTGCGTTTTCAAACATCAGAAAAATAATGTAACGTGTTATTTGACATGAGCTCTATAATGTTATGATATGATGCATATGTTTTTCTACTCCTTTTTATCAGGAAAATCGCTCCACTAATCTTACTCTAGCTTATAAATTGTTGTGACAGCTTGTCGCTCTCTGCAATTCGATATGACAAAAGGAAAGAGATTAAACAGCGCTTGTCACTAGTCACCAGTCTCTAGGGAGGAAGCGGAGTGTGGGCTTGCTTAGGCAAGTCATGAATGATTTAAAATTAGCCGTGTTTTAACTTCAACAAAAAATATATTTTTTCTGATTATTTCTTCCGATTAGACTACTTGAATTGCTAATAGTGAAAAAAATAGCTCAAAAGTTTTACTGCTCATGCATTATTGCACATATGTATATTATTCTACTTATTAAAGCACAGGAAAACGAACAATGTTTTTTTTACTTTTTTACGTGGTATATTTTAAGTCTTATCTTTTCAGGATTTAATAAATCAGCTGAGATGTAAACAGAAGTGACAGTTTTGTTGGGTTCGTAAAAGATAAGCTACTGCTATTATTGCAATTTTTTTCATGTAAATTGTAGCATAAAGCTTTGTAAAAAAGAAGTAGTTTGCTCCCTTTCATATTCACCGTGAACAAGACATTTCCAAAGGTGAAAAATATTGCACGTGAGAATAATCTGCAGCTGATGTAATAATATGTTAGTGCTATAAATTTGTTCAATGAACTAGGAACTAGGATGTGAGTAATCTGCCTGAAAAAAAGGTCGATCAGTGATTTGATATGAGTAAGTTTTTTCTAAAAGTACACAAATTAAAAAAATATATAGTCAATAGTAGAGTTGGAATATATGTCAAATCTTCCACGCTGTCTGGCAACTACGTTTGTTTTTTCTTAGATTTCTGCAATTATACATCTAATTATAATAACTAAACATGGCTTTGACTTTATGTCACTGGGTGATATAAGAGGACAAATTCTGATTTATTATATTTTTGCGATGATGTGATGCGCCACTAGCTGTAATATCAATCCCATTTCCACCTACCCATTCTCATGGATTAGTTAGGAAGGCGCAAATAAATAAAAACAAGTCGTGGGTGAACATTCTTCTGCGAAAATTCCTCTGACTTTAATTAGCTGATAATTATTGCATCCTTTCCCTTGACTGCTGAAAATGTAAATCGAAGCGAAAAGTGGTTTATCGCTGCTGCAAAGCTGCAAATCGCAATAACATAGAGCCTCTGCCTGATCCAACTAAGCCGCTGATTTCGCGTTTTGCTGGCAACGCCAACTTCCTTCCTGCCATGGCAAAAAAAAGATACCGGTCAAGCATGTTCATGTATGATTATAGTAACGTTCGCATCCCAAACAGATGCGAATCTTTGATTACAGTGCATAGTGCCCAGAAGCGCAACAGGACGTAGCTAGTTCTTGCAGGAACTGCAGTGCGTCTTCACTTCCCTCAGATTTGAAAGTTATTTAATTGCTCGTGTACTTTTATAATCCTGCATGGCAGTACAACAGTAATGGCATCATTTCCGCTACTTTCGGATAAAACATTTTTTTAAAATTCAGTAAAAATACAAGTTAAAAATAACTGCATTCCGTAGTCCGTTATACGCGCTTTGCATAAAACCTTTTTGCGGTAACCTGGAAAAGAGTTGAATGCTGAAAGGAGGCGGCTGCTATAAGAAAAAAAATTGTTAAATAATAGTGACATTTAGTAACAGTTTAATGATAATAATTATAACGGTGAAAATATTTAGCGCTCAAAAGTGGGTATTTGGAGTAAAGTCATGACAATTTTAGCTGTACTTTTCTGTCGTCTGAGTTGTACTCAAAATGGAAGGAAATAGTACAAATAGAATAGTAGGATGTACAGCTGCAATTTTTTACAGAAAAAATATGATGATTAACTTTAAGTAAACCCTGAAGTAGTATTTTCCCTTTGAGTTAGAGTTAAATGGTGGAGTCGTAAAAGTAGAAGTGTGAGCTGTAATTGTTTTTAACAATTCTGCACAATTACTCCTCTTTCATTTCCTTGTTTGAAATGAAGGCTTTGACATATGATTAATTTTTATTTGCTACCTTTTTAGCTGCTAGTAATTTGTCTCGGATTGTTTAATTAAACTGCGCGCTACACAACGTGCACCACGACTTTTAACTACTGCAATTAGCTAAATGTGAGTGAGAAGTTGAAAAAATAGAAAGGGAAATCGGCAGGATTTTTACCAAGTCTCTACTCATTTCCCATTTTTCGCGTGTGCGAAAAGTGAAAAAAAAGAGCGGACGCAATGAATTAGTGATTTAAATGGAAATACCTTTTTAAAATGTCATTTTTTTCCTTAAGCTTCAATTGCAATTCACCCTAAAACTTTTATATTTTTACTGACTGCAAAAGCGCTTTAGAAACGAAAAAAAACTTTTTAAGACGATTCCTTTCTTTAAAACTCGTTGTAAATCTAACTGTCGGATTATCCTATTCAACACCTTACTATCCTTTAAAATTAAAAAAAATTCTCCGAAATGAGCAAAAAAAAAGAGCTCAGTCATCTTGTCAACTTGTTTACTTTCGAGTTACAAATGAACTCGTGTCTTTTATCTTCCTCCCGAAAAAAAATTTTTTTACAGGAAGAGGAAGGCGGACATCTCTTCCCCTGAATGTAAATGTGCCAGGACTAGTTTTCCACAACTGTGATTTAATGATTAATTCACCAAAACCACTTTTTTTTCTCCCTCCCTCTACATCGTAAATTAGCTGCGGACTGCTTGCAATTGCCGATTTTTTTCTGGTCAGTCCCTTCCTCACTAGGAATAAATAATATAGTGGCTTCTCGCATTTTTCGCTGCTACTGGCATCATATCATCAAAAAAATACTTTATCCAAAATTTTACGACGGGCGAAGAAGGGACATAAACAAGTCAGGTGATAAGGTGGCGGGACAACTCAAAAAGCAGTCTAAAGTCAGTCGACAGTCGAGAAGTTTCGAAAGTGTGACAGAGCTGGTGAACCTTTCCGCTGAGTCTTGACACTTTAATATTATTTGCGTTTAAAATGGTTCTCACATTATGCATTATAATATTATCCGCGTTTTCAATTTTTTTTCCTAGAGTGCTCCTCTCTCTCTTGCCGACAACGGAACGACACCCACACCGGCTCTATCCAGTTTCACAATGATAATGAATTACACCAATTTTTAACACCGCTTTTGCTAGATTAGTCTTTGAGATTATTGTTATTCTGTAAAATGTGTATTTCCCAAGAGGAAGAGAAAAGGGGGAAAAAATTAAGTGTTATTGATCCCAGCTCGAAGCGGACATTTAACTGATGACTGTATTCAGTAGAGAGCCATATGTCATGGTTATCATCTTGGCAGTATTTTTTTTTCGTGGCATGGCGGCATGGCAAGTTATCCAGAAAAAAATACTGCTTTTTATCTTATCCTCTCCCTTGTTAACTTTACACAGGCACACACAAAAAAACGTGTCCTTACACACTTCAAATAATCACCTTTTACTACTGCCAATATAACTTCTTTTAGATTACGGGGAAGTAGCAGCTGCCGAGAGAAGAGCGCACTTAAAAATGTATCTTTTCAACAATTTTATTGCTCAACTTATAAACGGATAGAGCTTTTAGATAAGTCAGGTTATCCTCACCCTATTGGAATTGCATAAAAGGGAATAAAATCTTTATACAAAAGTTTTTTTGTGATATGGCATGAGTCGAGCTAGACTCGAGAGGGACTCATTTATTTTTTCTAGTATGGCCCATTACAATTATTTTTTTGTGATGATGATGGTGGACATGGTGGATGCCCGTACTCATCGCTACCACCACCACCACCACTACCACCTTTTTACAGCCGCTATAAAATATTTTACAACCTCGCTAAATTTCATAGAGTTGATGAACCATTAAGAATTTTCTTTATGAAGTAGTTTTTTTGAGAGCTGTAAACGATCTTTTCCGTTTGAATGAAAAGAAAACAGAAAAGAAAAATTTTGTCTAGCGGCCGTCTCAAGAGAAGGGAGCTATATAGCTGATAGGAAAGTTGGTGAATGTTGGTGATAGGAAGGAAGAAATAAACACCAACAAAGATTTTATTAAATGAAGCGTATCATTTTTACGAGGCCGAATTGATTATAGTTACTCTCCCACCGAAAAATCTCTGAGTGGTCAGCTAGTGGTTTGGTCAGACAGCTTGGCACCGGCCCGCCGAGTGCATCTGTAAAACGTTTTCTGTTTGGTAAAAATACCGACGGGGACACGTACAGGTACCTGTAGTCGGAGGATTACCGAATTTTAGAGTTAAAACTCCACCGGTTTTTTTTGACTTGGTAGGAAATATTTTTTTTTCTCTGTTCTTGCATTGGATGAAAATATTTGGGAAAAACTATTTTTGCTGTGGCTAAGGCTACAAAAATATTATGGCTGCTACTATTTGTTGACTTATTAATTGCAA
>JAHZND010005398.1:0-11073 GCA_027744115.1 Acrocyrtus sp. NNG-2020
CGTACTTTATTTCCGGCGGCCGCTCCTCTCCAACCGCCACCTTATTGTATTCACTGCTCTTATCAGTATGGAAAAATACGGCGAGGAGGGCAGGCAAAATCCCCGTCAATCCGACGTAAACAGGGCCAATCCACCCGATCACAGTTTGAAGGCCGAGGCCCTCCGCCAACGCTATTACAACAGCGTCCATCCTTCAGTAATTAAAACACCAACTGAAATCTTCTTCTATCGCCAACAATGAAAAATAACTGTGGCTAAAACTCATAAAAATCTTCAATTTTAACTATAATTACAGACAGGATGGAAGTCCCTTTTATTTTTTTACTATTGTAATCAAGCCCTATTCAGCATGGATGAGTGCCCACTGTACATCTTTATATGTGCCTACTATCCGCATTCCTCTTTGGGGTTATCCAATGGGTGATCCTTATCTTACAGTTACAATGTTGGAGTGACCATTCCCTTTTAGCAAAAATAAAAGTTCGACTAAAACAAAGTGCTCAGCATAGTCATAAATTGTCTTATCTGCTTGAAATGAAGTTTTATTGGCCATTTATTCATGTAAATTGCAGTGGGAATGCAAACAATAAAGCAGCTTCTTTGTTTTTCTATGGTTAATAATGTTGTGCAGTGCTAGGTTAAGATAACCTAACTATAGGTACTCTGATTGGAGTTGGAGTTATTGCTGATAGATTCTGTTATACGTGTTGTCAACTCATTGAGAATTCATCATAAAAATGCAATAAACAATTGAAAGGTCAAAGCCGTATATTATTTGAGCTCATGTTAATTATTGGCATGATTTATTTCATAACTGAATCATCCCTTAAAATAAGGTATTGCTAAGGGATGAAGCGATACAGTAATGCAAGGTTTTGCTACTGCTTTGCATTTTGGCAGTGCAGTTTTGGCAAATATTCATGTGAAGATCCGTTCAGATTTTTAGATTTACACGTGTACCAATCGGAACCACCAAAGTGGAGGGCTGAGAATAAATTTAATTGAACCGGCCAGAGCCATAAAGATAAATATAGCCCTTTAAAAATTTTCGATGAAGTTAAAAATTCATGAAAAGGAAATGAATCTTCTGAAGTTGCATTCTCATAGTCAAGCAGCGGACCAAAGCTCTAGCTTTGCTGATTTGTGTCTCATTTCCTAAATTGAAAGATTGATTGAAAAATTATTTAATGAAACGTAATTAAGCAGGTAAAAGTATTTTTTTTGGCATGCAGCCTAAAATCATAATTCAAAGGTAAAATCGGATGTGATAACTGTAAGTGGGTTCGTAATACTGTACCTTGTTGAGATTGTGCATTAGGCACATTGTAATAGTAATAATTATTTTATTGATTTTGGCTGACTCACGTTCACACCTTTTTTTTAAAAAAAAAATCCATCAACCAGTATTCTGAAAACGAATTCCATATTGAGAAGTGGCTAAATGAGCGACTGAGCGACCTTGGCTGGTGTATCTGTGAGCGTGACAGCAAAAAACAAGCAAGCCACTTATGAAACCAATGACAGATAAAAATTTTCACAAGGTCATTTACGACAAAAAATCGCAAGGTTTAATGCTTCAGATAGTAGACGAGCGAAATCACCTGAGCTCGAGCTCTCCAGTTAATAGAGCAGATGATTGGTAGCTCTCCAGCGTTACACACTGCAAAGGAGAATTCTCGAGGTAATAAAAGGAGTCGGTAAAAGTATTTTTTTTAAATGTGCGGACTTAAAAGTATCATATAATTAATTTAATAATTTGTTTTTCTTTTCGTTCTAAGCAAGCAAAAATGACTGCGCTCCAGCCAATTGACAAGCCCTTCTTGGAGGAGGTGATCGGAGAGCCTGTCGCCGATTTCACTGTCGGCGCTGGCTGTAAAGAAGGGGACAACGTAGCCGGAAGTTTACTCGCAATTTCTGCGAAAACGAAGTCAGGTAAAAAGCATGACTTCATATTCAAGCAATTTCCGGAAGGAATGAAGCAGGTTGTAGTAATGATGAAGTCATTCTGGAGAGAGAATGCCATTTACAAGACAGTATTTCCTCTGCTGGAGAAATTCGCTAGCTCGCGAGGAGTTTCCTACTCCGTCCCAGTTCCAAAGTACTACAAAGGTTACAACGACGACGCAAATGACTACATTCTCCTTGAAGATGTGCGTCCCGCGAAGTACGTGATGCCAGACAAGTACAAAGCGCTCACCTTCGAGGAGACCACACTAGCCATGAAGGAGTTTGCAAAGTTCCATGCAGTATCATACGCCTTTCTGAGGCACGAAGGGCACCGGATATTCAAGGAAGTTGACGGCTTCCTGTTTCTAATTCAAGAGGAAGCCGAGCTGGAAATGATGGACGCCCAGTTTTCGGAAATGACGAAAATGTTCTATACCACTACGGCCTCGGTCCTGGAAGAGAGATACCCGGAGGGGGCTACTGCAATGAGGAAGCATATGGAGGCAACTGGAAAGCTGTCCGCTTTCGCGGATCCCAATGCAGAAGCGAAATACTTTCCAACGCTGTGCCACTTTGACCTCTGGTGCAATAATATGCTGCTCAAGTACGATGAGAATGGCCACCCAGTTGATGTCAAGTTCATTGACTTCCAGGGCACACAAAAAGGTCATATTTTTACTGACTTGACCTATTTCCTGTACACCAGTACAACTCCCGCCTTCCGAAAATTGCATCTCCACACTGTACTAAGTTCCTACTACGATGCATTCTCTGGAATGCTCCACGAAATGAAAATTCCTCTTCCCTGGGGCTTCACAAGAGGCTTTCTGATTGACGAGTTTGAGGCTAACATTGGAAAGGGATTTCTTAGAATGACATTCGCCATTCCACTCCAGCTCGGATTGATTCCAAAAACGGAGGGAAAAGAACAGGACGACTTTGCTGCAATGCAATCACCTGAAAATGTCATCAAAATGTATAAAAATAGCCGTCCAGCTATGGACAGGCTGGATGCAGTAGTTAGGGAAATGGTTGAAAGGAACGTTTTCAAAAAGTGAATAATCCGAAATATGCCCAACTTTGTTCCTAAAATATCTTTGTAGTAAAATAAAAATGGATGATGAAGGGACTAAATAATTTTCATTTCAAATTGATTTCTTTTAAAATTAATTTAAATTAAGCATTTGTTCACTCACTAGGTACGATGCAGCTGAATTAACGTTTTAATAAATAATTTACCTAAATATGTAGCTTTAGCTCAAATATTAAAAATAAAATCATGAGTTTTCCACTCATTCTAAGGAATACCCGCCTTTGCATTTATTGATGCTCTCGGAAAACTAAATGGAGTCTACTTTAAAGCCTACATGGCCTTGGAGGTAGTCTGTATACCGACGCCGCAGTTGGATATCGTGTCATTGACGAATTAGAGCTTCCCGGGGTGGTCACAATTCTTGTGCTCGGTCTAGTATTTTCGAGCCTGGCCCTACTGCCAAGGGCACCGCCTGTGAGTCCGTCGAGGAATAAAGTAAAGTACGCCAGATTCACTAAATTTCTTGCAGGCGGACAGGTTGCGTAATGGTCTCCATATAGCTGCTCTCGAACCAGCTCGTTTCTCCTCGCTTCCGTCCACGGAAAATTTTCGTCGATCACTTGTCCCAGCGTTCTACCTACGAAGGAAGGATTTGCTGCGTCATTCACTATCCGCTCCTGGAGTTCTCGATCCCTACAAAAATAAGCATATTTACCTTTGCTATTATGAGAGCTGTTCAATCAGAATTTTAAAAAATCAGAAAATTAAATTAAGTTGAACAAACCATGTCACATTCCAAATTCCATATCTGGCAATGGCCCGTTCCGTAGGGTACTCACTGGAGCAGTAAACGAAGTCCAGTCGCCGATCAACCACCAAAAATGTGATGCACATTTCATCAGCGGTTGAAAACCCGGAGAGTGTGGTTAGGTTCCTGGCATTTGAGTCCATAGTACATTCTGCAAAACCAAGGAAATTATCATTTTAAAATAAGTTTTCCAACAAATGATATGAGGACTTGCGCGAAATTATTTCAGCAATAATAATCTTACCAACGGCAAGTCGATCCCCAGGCATAACTGTTATAGGCTGTGGTACGAGTCGAACTTGTTGGAAACTGTAGTCGTAGTTGTCGTCGTGATTAATCCACGGACGCTCCTCATTACCCCGCCAGTGCTTCATGCGGACGGAATGCGCTGTAAGAATAAATGCATTTGGGAACCGGTTATTAACTATTTCTCTAAAAAATTCACATAATTAGAAAGAAACTCGTTTAATTTTGTACTAACTTGTTTGATGAGCGTGCAACATAGTGGCTACAACGTTAACCCCATTTGGAGGAAAAAGTCTATCCGTACACTCTGGACTGCACTGTCCAAACCATTTGAAATTTGTAGCTCTCGGAGGAAGTTGGTCCAGCCCCATTATTCCAGTGCCAGTGATGACAATTGATCCCTCGTTAGGTCTACAAGAGAAGTTGCCCATTTTAGTAAATATTTTGCATTTTAAATCTCAATTAAAGTACATTCCACAAAAATTCTGTCGAACCTCAGCTGGGGTGTGTACTGAATATCCACTCCATTTTCTACTACCAAGTCTGTTCGCATTTCTGGGTTGTCATAATGAGTCTCCAGCATAAAATATTCATTCCGGTTGTCGCCAATTGGTATTCCAATGTTATCAGGTAGCCTAAAGGGCTATACATAATAATAAAAAAATTAAAGTGATGCGGCAGCGAAGTATTATAATTTAAAAAAATGTTGTTTTTCTTACAGCACCACCGACTCCAAATATGTGTACAATTTCCACGCAAAATACAGTCGGAAGTTGATGGCTGCTTTCCAAGTAGCACTCTTCGCCCGGATGGTTGATGTATCTTTCAAAGATAGTTGATGGGTCGACAATAGGCGGCGCGATACAGCGGTATAGGAGCTGGTGATGGATATGCCTTCTGGCAATGTCGTCTGCCAAATACGCCTCAAACTGCAATAATCAAGTTAACTTTTTTTTATTCATTTGCAATTTGAAACTAATTAAATAAATGCTCAAATTGCAAGACACTCACCCCAACAATATGCTGCCTCTGGTCAAATGTAAGCCCTTTATGGATACTGCACCAGTAGGATGTGCGCCGCTGTGGGATTTGATATCTCCTTGAAACTCTCCAGGTTCTAGTTGGCTCCCCGTTGGGACGCACCATAGGATCCAGAAGGTACACGCGAGTGTCTCCTTCGGGAGTAAATGTTGTTGGAATTGCAGCACTATTCCCAACTCGCCAAATGATGTGGAGTATATCGTTCTGGAAATCAAATTGACATATTTATGGAGGGGTCAATAGGCGCTCCAGTTTCACAATGACATTTTAAGAACATATTATTTTACTTACATTTATAATCATATCTTGGGCATCGCAGGTGTCCAAACTCCGCTGAAGCATGAACTGTGTCCGTCCATTTCTGGTGTCAACTCCAAGGAGTCGCCAATCCTGTCTTGCGTCAATTGCTATCGTTCCATTATCTACTCCGTACATATCCTAATAAAAAGTTAAATTGATAATTAGTTAAATAATTAAATTTAATTTAAAACGTATTAAAGATTGCTTTCTTACAGTTAATGTTGGTCGCGTTCCTACTCCCGATAAAATTGCAATATCCGCCCCTTCCACTTGCCCCCTTTTGGACAGTCCGAAAGCAATATATCCATTTGTCGCTTGTACGGAAATATTAAATCTTATCAGTCCGGCACCTTTATTTGCCTCCCAGTCAACAACAAATCCTCTCGACTCATCCAACAACTGGCGCTGTCTGTAGTAGTACGATGACGCCGTTGAAGCTGACGATAAGCTATTGATAAGCGATGATATCACTTGCGAGTGGACAATACTAAATTGGCAGATTACTAAAATGACTAGAATATTTACTGCCCTCATTTTAATTTTGCAACGTAACATTTTTGCAGCTAAGTGCAGTAGGACTAGAAAAAGATTATAGAAGCCGAATTGCTCTCAGCGAAGAAATTTAAAAGTGAGAACATTCAGACCTTACCGTCTTCTATTTATGGACTGTGGAAGGCGTAAATTATATTTGGCTTGTTAAAATAATTATTTTTAGACAGTTTTGCCTATTAGAATAGTTCAATTAATTAAGTTATTATGTTCCGTAGTTCGTTCCGCTCATCTTCCTTTTTTACAGTAGGCCACCCTCGGAAACTTTTTGCTCCAAAGCCATTCAAGAAAGGAAATTGCCATTTTCGCAACAAAAAAGTAGGCAGCATAGTGCCACTGCCCTTAAAATATTCTATAATTTTTGGAGGAAGTGGCTTAGCCCATACATCAGATTATTCCTGGATAATTTTAGCCATTTGGAAATGAGATGTACCATGCAGCCCTTAATCCATGCAGAGTGGCACGCACGTGATCAGCCGTTAAATTTAATAAATTTGCGTCTTCATCACTTAAGCGTCTAAGATAAGAACGGCAAGGTAGTTGGCAAGCTTTTGCAGCATCTAATTGCCTATTAAAATTTAAGGAAGTTGCTGAAGCAGAAATTCTTTTTACGATTGGGAGGATCGCATAAATATGTTGCACTATGTGCACTTTGTATATAATTAGGAAAGCTTATCAATAACTCAAATGCTGTCCTGCAGATAAGTGCACACAAACTTATATCATTTACTAGAAACATTGTATTTTTGTGTGAACTGCAAAGTGATAGCTAAAACTTTGCTGATAAGGCGCCATACCCTTTCCTGACTGACTTATCCCAAAAAATCTTAGGAGTTTAAGGTACATATCTAAAAGTTTAACGCCTTTTGCAAAACGTACATTTATACATAAATCTAACTAATCTGCTTGTCATTAAATTTAAAAATTAAATTAACTGCATGTTTAAACTAATTTGCTTGCAATATGTATTTTAGATATAATTTGTAGGTGCTTGCTATAATATTAATAATTGCAGTCTAGTGCATAAGGGAAATAAATGGAACAATACATAATTAAATTTTTTATATATTATACCATTCAGCTCTTACATTTTAAAAATATGCTCATCTGGCTTCTGGCCTACTCTACTGCCTTTTCTCATATCTGACCATGACTTGAACTTGAAAGCAATTTAATTACTATAAGTAGGACCTCCAGAATGCCAATATTGCCGACATTTCATTTAATAAAAAATCATATCTGACATATCATTTTTATATCAGTAATTTATTGAGCAAAAGAGTAAATAGGTATTATGCATTTTGTACATAGTTTGTAGTTAGTAATTACATATAATCTTAGCTATCTAAGGTATTTAGTATATTTAGTATATTTAGTATATTTACATGGTTTTACATATTTTTTCTCATTTTACCCCAAATTATTTTATTAGTTGCAACAGTATTACGGATTGATGCATAACACCGTATCAGTGATACTTGTCGCGAGACCTTCCAGAAATGTGATGGGCGTGTCCTCCGACATCACATAGAACATTCCGACTTTGATGGGCAGTCTGGCCTGTGCGCGCCATTTTGCTGTCAAGTAGTATCCTCTACTACCTCGGTAGCGAGCGAAGGTGCTCCTCCTAGCCTGCACTAGTGCCTCACTGTCGCAGCTGAACTTTGTACCGCGAGGCAGCAGATATATCAGAATAGCAATATCGAATATTGCAACGCAGACCATCATGATCCAGAACACTTCTGGAACGTAGCCCCAGCCCTTGAGTGCTATCCAGACGGTAGTCGTGATGAAAGCATGTCCGCAGTACATGAACAATCCAATAGTCCACCCAACTGTATTTACCTGAGCGGTGCAAATGATCCTCAGCCTAGTGTAAATTTTCAGGGTGATCAGCTCAAGCAGCTCGGACTCAGTAATGGCAGCCCCCAAAGTGTCCAAGCATCTTTCGGCGTTTAGTAGGATTGTTAGAATGATGAATATGTACATCCACGCCAGTCGACAGAACTCAGCAATAAATATGAATATAATTATGTAGCGGAGAGCGCACAAGATCAGAATTGTGGGGAGTTGCCTTTCGACAAGAGAAGAAGGAAAAAAGAAGTCGAATATCTGGAGCGGGACGTCAAGGTCAAAGATCAGTGCCACAAATGGAAGTAAGATTAAGGCGAAGGGAATTGCAATGTATGAGAATGCCATGAAAAGAGCAAAGAACTGTGACTCGACATTGCCTCGTGTTCCCCTCCCAACTAAAAATATATTTTTTGAAAAAGTGTGAAAAAATAGATTACGCAAAAAATATTTAATTTTTTACGCTTACCCTGGCAGAAAAGCCGAAACAGCTCGTTGATCGTTTCAGTGACACCTTTTTCAAGGAATAGATAGTAATTTCCGGCAACGAGAAGAGCACAGTGAAACAGGCCAATTATAATTACAATTTGAACTACGTCAACACTTGCACACATTCCAAATATTTTACCGAGGCAGATTAGCCCACATGAACAGACTAATGCGGCGCCGGCTAACATTGCCAGAAAGAAGGGAATGTACTTAGCTTGGGAAAGGGGAGTGTCTCGAGTGAACTCAAGCTTCCCTTCGGAAATGTGGATTTTTAAGGGAGTAGGGTAAAACGCGCTAAAGGTGAATGTAAAAAGCTCCCAGGCTTCAACCAGTAGCTGGGTGACAAATCCATTTCCTCGCATTAAGGGATATGCCATAATCAAAGCCAATTTACGAAGGAACAAATGCAAATTTAACTGAAAAGGTTTTTACTTCCAAATGTTGTAAAAAGTTTTAAAATTAAAGTGCTTTAAAAAATTCGTTAAATGTAAAATTCAATGGCAACGACAACTTGAGTAGATCACAGCTCGAGTCTTTAAAGACAAAAAACTGACTGTTTGTTATTAAGGACATTTTTTTCGACAAGTTGACTTTGGCTTGATTTAGGTAAACACGTGCCAGACGGATGCAGGTAATTTTATTTCGTGTAGCAGTTAAATTCTCATTTTCAATTTTGTATTTTCAAGTGAAGCTTTTTGAGAAAATTTTTGGCAAACAAAAACTTACTTGTCTAATATCCGCTAAAAGGATTCAGGTAGCAGTTTAAAATACATACTTTTGGTATATCAAGTAGACTTCAGAACTTTTTGTGACAAGCTGACTTTAACTTGCTTCAGGTAGATGTGAGCCAGACGAAGGTGAAAGCAATCAAAATCATTTCCCATCGCATTTTAATACGATTCTAGTCTGGTGGTAGATACTCAAATTTAGATTTTAAAAAAAGTCTGAGACAAGGCTATGGCCATTTAGTTGGTTACAACTGTTCAAGTACTGATTACTTTGGTTTAGTACTTTGTTCAGCTAATCGCTAATCGCCTGTTTGCATTTCTTAGTTGAGGTACTGGCATGTCTGACTTAAGGTAGATCACTGTCTGGCATATTTAAATTTAAAAATTTCCACAAAAATTTTTCAAGTCGGTCGATTGACTTCCTTTTAAACTTCAAATACGAAACAAGAAAATTGATTTTGTGTCGTCTAAGGTAGGCTCCTTGTATAATGGTATCATACTGCTCATCATATAGAACATGTCCATACATTCTTGTATGCTATCTCTTACTCACCTTACTTCTCACTATTATCATCGCTAGACAGATGGTACCGTAATTGACAGTAATGCTTTAGGTATGTTAAATAATAATTGTTGAAGATATAAAGTAAAATTCAGACATCCGATTCAAACTTCATTTTTTAATAAAATTATTTTGAGAAACGAGATCGGCAATTAACTTTATATATTTTTTTCTGTACCAATAATAGCATGATTAACTAGTTGATTTTACCATATCGTGCATTTCTCCTCTACCGGCGGGTTCATCCCGTCACTATCTATTGGACAGTTATAGGCGTTCGCGAATTCAACCGAGTTCCGAAGTGGGCCCTTTAAGCGGGCATCGCCGGGAGAGTGAGGTCCAACAAGAATGGTTCGGCGAAGGAACTCGGGAGTTGATGAACCGCACCATCCCTTTAAATAAAAATGAGTACTTAAAGTTACTCAAGCGCAAATTCAGAAAATGAGGAACTTTTCATATAAAAAAATTGCAAAATCTTACATATGCATATGAAATAAAAAATAGCTGATCAGTTGTCATTGACTCCAGCCCAGGGAGTCTCATTTCAGGCCCATTCCTATCCACATACTTCTTATAAGCTTTGTAGCTCTGTCGCACTCCCCCGTTATCCGCCATATTCTCTCCAATCCCCAACTCCCCCTTCAAACAAAGTTTGTCATTTTCTCCAAACTCGTAGCAAAAGTTACTGTACTGATCCTCCAAGCATTTACTCCTAGCTTGATACTCCTGGAAAAAATTTCCGTGATTTATAATATATTTTCCACTGCTCTTGAAAAATAATGGAAAATTAGGGAAAATAACGGAATTTCCATTTGCCCTTATTTGCCGTTGTGATCGTTACCTAGAACAAAACCAATCCCGCCGTAGTTCTGATGCTTTGGAAATCCTTTCCCGAAATAAGGACGCTGAAGTAGTCCCACATTGATCACTGCAAATATAATAAAATCTCATTATTGGAAATATAAATATTTTAGATAACTTTTATCAAAATTAAAGTCCCCTCACCAATCGCATTAAATTCCACATGGTGAACCCCATTAACATCCGTTAGTGGGATAAAGGCCCAAGGCTCCCTGTTAATTGGCTCCCTTACAGCCTTCATATTTTTGCTTGTGGTGTACTCCGATATGGCGTGCATCGCAGACATGAAATTACCCGGCAATGTCAGTCCCTCGTAAAGTCCCTCTATGACCGTCTTGTTCCTTATCCAGTCCGGGTAGCCTATCAATTCCTTCATCAGCTCACTCTTCTCAATGGCCTTTTCCTTCGTTTCATTCTTCATCCACGGAAGCTCTCTCACTATCTCGCCAAATGCCTCCTTCATATCCCCCACCATATCAATAACTTCATCCCTTTGTGTATCATTGAAAACCCTTTCGACATATTTCGCCGACACCGGAAGTGGAAACTTTGTTGTAGCCAGGGAAGAACACACTGCGTCCCTCGCAGGGAGCTCATCTGCGCCGTAGAGCTCTTTCTGGAACTCGAAAACGATATCCCGCATATTTTTGGTTGTAAG
>JAHZND010005399.1:0-12232 GCA_027744115.1 Acrocyrtus sp. NNG-2020
CGCAGAGATTCAATGGTACCTTGCTCGGATAAAAGTAGAACGGCTTGATTTATTCTCTCCCTGAAAATTTTGTCACACGCCATAAAGAAGCTGTCATGTTCCCATTCATCACACAAAAATATTTTTTTACCGTAAAGGAGATCCTATCGGTGTGGCCACAGCGATTAATCTGATCGGTCCAATTTCCTGGGGTAATCTAAGCAATGAGCAGTCCAGTCGAGATTTAGCTTCTGCCGTTAGCGAGTCCGTGATGTAGGCAAAGTTTCCTTTTTTCGTTACATGAAAATGGGTTTTTGTTAGTGATGGACAGGCACACTTTACCCCATAGATTTTAAAACGATTATTTTAAACGATATAATAAAAAGGCATAATTATAGACAAACCGTTATCATCACCGAGAACCTTGTTTACACCCTCCGCATCGCTTGTAATCCAGTTTCTGCCAACATTTTTCATGTACATCCGCTGATACAGCTCATTCCCAGTATTCTACAGGGAAAAGGTGTGGTGCTTGTTAGGCATGTGTGTGGACATGGTTCATGACTTGCTTAGCTTTGTTTATTTTCGTTTCTTGCAAAAAATCATACAAATCATTTTTAATGGCTTTTACCAGAAAAAATCGCTCCACTGGGCCACGAGCCAACCAGCCAAACTTCACGTCTTTCCGAGATGCCATGTCCACAAAGGTTTCTGGTTTGCTGTGTAGCTCCTCCGCTGCTTTTATCACTTTCTGCGCGCAGTAAATTGAAACGTACGAGGTGAGCAGGAAGAGAAGCCAAGCGACAAAGAGAATTTTACCGATTTTCCTATTTTGTAATAAACCCAAATTTTAATTTTTGATTGTGGAGAGCTGAATAGGGAATAAGAAAATTATTATTTTCGGAAATACTTTTACTTGGAATAAATCAGATTGCGATGCGGTAGGAAGCGCATCCGGTTTGTAGGAATGTTATGAATATTAACTAAGGCGATGTAGAGAACAGCCACGATTGCAAATGGGATCCAAACTGTGGCTGGAAATGGTCGGAAAACTTGCCAAACTGATGAAACCGTGTCTCCGTTGTCGTGGTTGTCTGTCCAGCCTGAATCGTTTCCGGTTGAGTAGAGTACCGAAAATCGAGAGCTTAGCACAGACGACGAGAAATCAACAATTTGCGATCTTTCTGCGGTGACCTCAGTGTTTCCGAAAGCTAGATCTGCTTCCTGAAAAATGAAATTTTAAATTAAGTGTAGCATTCCGTTAGAATTCAGGGATCACTATCCTATATCAAGTTGAGAGCACTAACGTGCCTTATAAGAGCTTCAAACATCCAATCCCAGTCCTCCCCAGTGGTGTTCCCTCTACTGCTTTTGTGTTCCGGTGGTAAAATAATGTCATCTTTATATTTAAAATATTTACTTTATTTAATCACAAATCTCGTCATTTTATGTTAGCTTTCAATTAAAATTTCCTCCCTTCTTACACTGATATCCAAGCACGCCAGTCAGTTCCTCAATGAAATCTTTCGCGAACCCTTTGTACCTCGCGTATCTCCCATTTCCTCCAAACTTAACGAGAAACTCTGGACTCTAAATTTTACATTCAAAAAGTTCATTTCACATTTACACATTACATTTCACAAAGCATTTCAATATGTGTGATGAAAATAAAATTAATTAATTTCATTTATTCAGAACACTTACCAAATCACTTGCAACTTTTAAAGTGTGCTTTGGTTCCGCTGAACCTAGTGAGTATTTAATCAGACTTGTCAGTCCAATTAACATAAGTCTTTGCAGAACCGATGTGCTTTTATTCGACCTCATCGTAATCAACATTTATAGTTAAAAATGAGTTTAACTGTGTTTGGATAGGGAGACCTATGGGAATGTAATGCGACTGATGTCCGTAACACATGAATAAACGACAAACATTAAACATCAACAGCAAATTATATATTTTTTAAAAATTCAAGCCCTTTAAATATTTTTATCTCTTTGAAAGCTTGAACGCCAAAAACCTTTTGTAAATGTATTAGCTATCAACTTATGTATAGGTTGTGCAGTTTCTAAATTGTATTCTCTAATTTTCCGGCGATTCAATAAGGGTTTGCTGTTGTAATTGTAAACTGGGAACAGTCCGACCAGCAGAAAATAGTTGAAAAATGTAGAAAGATACAAAGATTTTTTTTAAAATGCGACTGGCAAGATGACGGCAACTGAACTAACAGTGAAAAAGAAAAATGATACGAAAAACACGTCAGTGCTCAAACACAAAGTTATCAAACAGCTCTAGGATCAGTTTTACAGATCTTTATTTCGGAAATATGCTAAAGCTAACATCATATTATGAGTGTATAGAGTAGGTAGTACCATATTCTATATACATGATCGTTTTATTATATCACTTATCGAATTTCATGACAAGGTCTTTTCTCATTGTTTTGAGTTGGGAGGCATACTACAAGTAGCATGGAATATTTTTGATGTAGCTGCCCCACCCATCCCCAAAAAATATAGTTGCATGCCGCCTCCAAGACTTTCCGCGACGAGAAGGTTCACGTCAATTTCTTTGGTCATTTTCTACATGCCATCGATAGTAGGATACTTCGGGAGGTCCCTGTCCTCATCTTCCGGTGACAGGACACGTCTCACAGCTTTCACACTGGCGGTTGACCCTATTCCGCCAAGTGTGATACTAGAACTGCTGACATCTAGTGCGTTCTCCTTTGTCCCTTCCAGATTCCCCTTTTTTCGGAGGGGCTCTTGGGTGGAGTCCATACTGGAATGAGAAAATATGCCACCGCTGCGCACGCCTACCTTCGCAGTTTGAAGGGAGATAGTGTCATCACCGAAACGAATATCCTGGCTGAAATGCCTGATCCTCTTAACCTTGCATGGAAGCTCATTGAGTAGACAGAGCACGTCAAAGAGGAAGTCGCAGATTAAGGAAGCCTCAAAATTAAAAATGTAGAAGTAATATGGGTGTGCACAGAGAGAGGTGCTGTGTATGCTCCGTTCACGTTTTCATTATTCTAAATGACTTACTATTGCAAATAAACCGACCATGGCACCAAGAGAAATGATTGTTTCGAAAAATTGAAATTGTCCCCCTGCTCCGGTCGCTCCAATAATAATTTGAAGTCCAAATACTTTGTGAAGCGTTCGCCTATTTTCCTCGTGGTAATCCGCGTACCTGCAAGAAGCAAAAACGCCACATTATGGAAACCCGACACTTTCTCTAATTCACGCATGGCCACTCACCCATACCCACCTGAAATTCCATCCTTTAGAAATGTTGTATTTTTTGTCATCCACCCTTGAAAAAGAATACTTGGGCTTGCACTTGTCAAGCGTCTTCCCAAAGTCAAAGTCGCACATCCAACTGATCAGAACTCTGAACACTCCACCCTTGCAAAATACAGTCAGCTTTTGTTACCCATTTAAATTATATTATCGTTAGTGAGTGAAAATCTATATTTTAGGTACCTTTATAGCCACCTCAGAAAAATTTGCACCGCTCCACTCCACAATATCTCCTATCCTGAAGATGGGACAGTGTGTCATATTTTCTCTGTTATAAATACAGGACCGCAGCTCCTTCTCGTGAATGTCCATAATGTTCTGTCCTTTGTGGTTACCACACGCAGGAAAGCTAACAGAATTCTTTATTAGCACAGTAAAATCTTTCACATCCTCTAGAAGTGCTTTCTTTCCTTGTCTTAAAATGAAACAAAATTTAATTGCACATTAACTCCGCTCTGTGGCCGCTTTTATAATCTTTAAAAGAATATTACAGTGGAAGATTGCTATTGTCATCCTTCTCTATTGGGCACCACCCTCTAATCTCGCAGGTTTCTAGGTCCGTCAGGCACTTCCCTGTAGATATTCCATGTCCGTCTGCAGACCAAACGTTTTTGGCAGGGCAGTCAGCGTCCGTTTTGCATGTGGTGTAAGGTTTCTTTTCCTTTTAATTTTAACAGTTTTTGTTTGTATTTCCCTCAAAGAGTTCTAATTAAATTGCAGTTAATGTTAGTACCATTACCGTTGCACACGTTGTTCTCGTTTGATTGGCAGTGATAACGAAGTTTGTCGCAACTGTGAAGCCTGCGTATTCCCCTTCGCCATCAAATGGAGGAGAGACTAGGTCATTAAAGTCCCATACCCTTCTGTACAAATTTGGGTGGAGGATGTTTGACCCCAGCTCTTCAAGCGTTAGGTTCTCCGTTGAAGCAAATCCTTTCACTTTCGTGGAGACAACTCCAACCACAGGACACTGCCTTTGGTAGGCTTTCTTAACATCTAAATGTAACCTGACATAAACAAAATCGTCAAAAATAATTTTTATATTAATTTTATTACCTGATATAATTATAATTCTGTAGCTTTTACCATCCAAGGAAGAATGTTATCCACATGAAGCTCACCACAAACAGATAGACAACGGCTAGAAAAGTGCTTCGAATTCGAACTAAACGGGTGGTGGTGTAAAATGTGAGCAAATTCTTCAAGTACCGTATCATTTTTAACTGGCACAGTGATAAAAAATTTAATTAACGGTGTAGCCTATTGTACTGTACTTTCAGATTACCTGTTATCATCCATCAGTTTTGTGGATTGCGGAGGAAACAAAAATAAAAAGGTGAAAGCAAAAAGCTCCCAAGCAAGCGGAGAAAGCTGTGGGGATGAACTGTGCAGCTACAGCGAGAAAAAAGAATCTCGTTCTCGCCATCCCGTCCAAATAGTGTGTAAATGGGGATAGTGGGATCATCATTACGAATTTTTACTGCTTCGTGTATTAATATCAACCAGATACATATTTATATGTGTGTTGTCGTAGGTATAAATTCATTTCATTGTTCAATAATATCCAGTTTTTTTGCGCCTTGCAAAAAATTTTGTTAACTAATTGATTGGATAGGAGGAAAGCGGAGGGACAACCCAAAAGGAAATTCCGTGTCCAAGTTGTCCACCTGGATTAGCCGAGTATTGGAAATAATAAAGGAAAATAAATATTGACTAAAGTAGGTTCACCTCCTCAAATTAAAAATGGGAGATGGTAGGCTTATATAGTTATAGCTGCTCCAGTGCAATCGGAGATGGAAATAAAAAAGGAAATAGAGGGAGATCCCTCGTAAAATTATGCTGCAGTAAAAGGCTCTGCTAGTATGTATGTAGACGAGCATTTTTCGTGTTTTCTGATCCTGACCTCGTTTTTGTTTTAATTACATTTATTTGCAGTATGAGATGAAGATTGTAGACGTAGACTGTAGTAGTAGATCTGCTAGGCAGGGTCGATAGGCATGCAAAATGGATATGTGCGTGTCACTTTCCATTCAAAACATGAGAGGATGAGGACGAGGACAATGGTGACACTCAGATCCGGTGAGAAGGTCGCAAAGCACGTTAGCAAATTGCTCACATCTAG
Source organism: Acrocyrtus sp. NNG-2020 (assembly GCA_027744115.1). Lineage (NCBI taxonomy): Eukaryota > Metazoa > Arthropoda > Collembola > Entomobryomorpha > Entomobryidae > Acrocyrtus > Acrocyrtus sp. NNG-2020. The sequence continues at coordinate 5,408 of JAHZND010005399.1, forward strand.
ATCTCACATCTCCGCATCTATGTACTTTTACTCAGGGCAGGAGGTTTTCAGGAAAGTCTGTTCTTTCACTAAATTATACCATATTATATTATTGATATTATATGACGCTAATACGATTCCCGATCTCACTCCGAAAGTCCGAGGCCTGGTCATTATGTAAGTGTGGGGTTGCTGTTATACTTTCAGGATAGGTCTTGGACATGTCATATTGACTACATATTGATATAGAATTGCTGTCCTTTGCCTGTTCCTCTAGAAAGCCCACGCCATCAGCGTCTGGTTTTTTCCCGGAAGCAGAAAAAAGTAATTCATTTCAAGGAGGATTTACGTAGATGATATATGAGACCTAATTTGTCTCCTGATGTTGTATGTACTATGTTACAGAACACATTTATTTGTAATTTTTAAAATTTTATTAATTTTATCATTATCATGAGTTGAAACAGTTTACGTACGTCACAAAATTACGGATGCACTCAACGCTGCATTTTTACTTTCAAATCCGCATGTAAAATGAAGCTTATTATGTAATTTCCTTCAGAAAATACTATTGATTAATGAAATGCTTAAAGGCAATGATGAGGCAGTTTTTAATAAAAGAACTCAAGACGCAAACGGACAGCTTTGAATGGCAAAGTGAAACCAGGATCTTGCACTAATAATGGCGTACGCACAGTGCACATGGCGCTGCTTCGGTATATCCTACAACTTTAGGTTCAGTGACTGAAAATAATGACTCATGCGTCAGCTCCTCATCTTACCTAAAGTGTAGGCTCTCCTCTCTCAGGCTTCAAAATGCATTAGAAGAATGGCCATTTACCTACTAGAATTAGAATAGTAATATGCAACGGTACCGCATAAGCCGGCACAGTAATCAACATACTTAAAATGTAAAATGCTACAAAGCTTTTGTATGTATTTGTGATCTTTAATCGATAAATAATCTCTATCATTCCTCTCTGTCATTCCGACTCCATTCATTCCATTCACATGAATAAAGAGAATTCGTTATGCTATAAAAATCCTGATGGGATATATGTGATGCGGCCTATATCACGACCTTGAACCGGAAGTTTTTGCTGTGCAACGAGTAGTAGGAGTTGTTGTTAGCTATGCAAGTAGTCTAGTCTCGTCGATCTTCATAATACATCTTGTCGATGCATATGATTAGGTCGGTAGTTAAAAACAGTAATAACAATGCAAACAAAATAATACCTATGCAAGTATTTGTTGCATTCATCAGAATTTTCAAGTGAATGGTATTGGGCAATGGCTAAAGTGGAAGTCAGCAAAGATGCTAGTAATTACACTGTTTATTTTTTAGTAGTTATTGTTTTCATTTTGATCTTGTTTTATTTTATCAATTGACACTAATTAATTTAATTTACAGTATTATTGTACATATTTGTATAAAAACTAACACCTAAAAATTATTGTCATAAAAAACTGTACAAAATTTAAAATTAATAAAAGTAAATAAATAATTAAAAGTAATATCACAGAAATACCAAAGCAGACAGACTATTTCTACTTTATCCATATTGTTGCTTACAATTATTGTCATTCATTTGCAGTACGTAGCAGATTCTCAAAAAAAAATTAATTATAAAATTATTCAAGAATTATTATCTTCTTATCCAATTATAGATCCCACAGATCCTCCAGGATTATCTCCCTCGGCAGTGTTAGGATTATAGACTGCCACACACTGCCTTAGCAGTCGAGAATAAGTTTGGTTTTCTGGGCACTCATTCTTCACTATTGTGTTGGCCGCAATTACTGCTCCAGTAGCTTCCGGTATTCTGTATATTTCCAGGAGGGCAACTAGAACTAGTACATAGACCAGTACAGATTTCAGGGATGTTCTCAGCGACATGTTGCTTGTCTGCTTGTGAGAAGACTTTATCGTTATCTTCAAAGTTGCTCCAGGGGCAGGATGAAATAATGACATGAAATCTCTTCCCCGAACCACGTGTTCAAAAATTGCTGGCAAAATTTTCCACCGATATTCTCCGGCAAATTAAACTCACTTAAGTTATCCCGAAGGATAAATTGCGCGAATTGCGATTTACTTCGCTGATTCCACAAGTAAAATCTGGCTCCTTTATTCTTCTCGGCAATTGTCTAGTGATTGCTCGATGAGGATATATCTAAAAATAGATAAATATTTTTATTGCTTGAGAATTATCTCATTAAAAAAGAAAGCGATAATGGCACACCAAAAAGCAGAAGTGATAACAAGTATCAAAAGTGTCAACTACTTCCTGCAAAGGATTGAGCTTACCATAGCTGTTCTATCTCTGGAATCTGAGGAGTCCTGTCTCATTTTAAGTTTGAAAGCTCTTTATTTGCTAAAAGCTTATCAAAAACTGACGATGAGGATGAGAGTAAAACAGATGCACTAATAAAAAATTGTCTTTTGTTTACTACTCTTTGTAATGAACTCTTGCACCCTGTCAACTTTCCTAACTTTAGGCGCTTTACACTCTACATATATCGCCCTTGAACTTATGTCGTTGGTTTCCGTCTGTCAACAAAATTATTTCTGGAATTGCTTGTTTTCTTTAACGTGAGGATGGTTAGGCAAAAAACAAATCGCAGTGACAATAGATTGTAAAATGTCTTCAGCAAAAAATTGAACTAAAACAAAGCTTTGGAAGTTGAAAAACAAAAAAATTATGTATTTCTGCCGGTGAATATGACACCTGGCACCTCGTAAATAAATAGGTATTACGGTAGTAAAATGGCAGATGTCTTTTCTACTTTTATGGCATAATGAAGTGTTAAAACTTCAATTTACCAGTTAATGTTCGGCTTGAATTTTTGTTTTGATCTTTGTCGGCAGCGAAAATGAATCTGAATTGTGTAGCTTCAGAACAGACGCTTTATAAAGCTTTGCATACCCATACGCGAAGCGGAAAACGTTATCTCAACTACTGCAAATTTATTAATCTACCAGTAAAAATGCTACTAATATATAACAAGCAGTAGTAGGAGTAGCAGCACATACATACAACGTTGGGGGTTTTCTGCATATGAAAATGCAAACAGAAAACGTTTTTGCGAATCGTTTTTAGAGCCATCATAGCCAGTAATTGTGATTAGGTATATGAACTTACCAGTTTTGCACTTGTGCGTGTGTATGCACCAGCCGGCAGAAACCCCCAGAAGGCAAAATTTGCAGAGATCTAATGCTATTGTTACAGTACTTCAACGAATGTGCTTAGGAGAACCAGAATACGTTTTTTGATATTTGACTAGCAAGTAATAACTTAGAATGATGACTAAGGCACTTTAAAAAATCTTTCGTTTGACAGGTGTTAAGGCACCTACTTGAGATTCAGAGTAGGTCCTGACACCCATTTTCTGCAATGCAATGTCATGACAGGAATGTATAGTGTGAAATGGATTGTCTGCCACTTCTCTAGGACATGAGGATGCAATTTTTACAGTAACGTGTTGACTCATTCACAAAAATTTAAAACTTTGAGCGAGTAATAGTGGTGTAGGTCATAGATCGCATGGAAAGGAAAACAAGTTTTCATTTTAAAATAAAATAATATTTACGTCTACATTTTTGGTGAATGAGTTGGATGAGTGCGTAGCAAAAAGTGGAAACTGCTAAAGCCCGGCTTCTGCATAGGTAAGCATTTCCTCGTTTTTCGTTTTATTGCCTGTCTCAATGTCTGAAGCTCCTGCAAAATTTAACACCTTTTCTCACGTCCGTCACAACAGCATATAAAAATATTTAAAATGCTGAGCAAATAACTTCATTGTCGGAAGAAAATGGCGACAAATGTAAGAGGACAACATAATATCTCCCTTTTCATAGACAGACACCTGCGAACCGTGAACTTGAAAAGGCCATTCTCTTGCATTGTCCATGTCAACATTTCAAGGATGTACGTTGTATAGTTGGTGTCAATGATTGTACCAACTGTTTACCTGGTATTGCAAGTTAATTGAAATGTCTTTTCAGGTAATATCATAAATGCAACGGGTTTCTCATGTCTTGTATCACATAGCCCCGTAACCTTTCCCTTTATATAACGTAGTCTACTATTGACTGTGTTATGGAATGATATGGAGTAAACTATGTGACTTTTAGGTATTACAATTGCATAATTAGTCTAATTCCGCCTGTAAACTAACTACGCCAGCCAAAATGACACCAGACATCACACCTTTTTTTCAGCGACCAGACGTTTAATGTTTCTTCCTGTAGTTTCATTTGTCCACGGCAAACAAGATTACTATTAATCCTAGTAATCTTGTTTGCCGTGATTTGTCTTATTAATACCCTTATTAATAAAGTTGTGAAATGGTTAGTAAAGATCATCTTTGAAGATATAAAACCGATATTCAGAGAATTTTCGTCCCCAAAATGAGAGATATAAAATTATTCGGTTCGGTAGTTTACTAAAAAGAGTTTGTATTTTTATACAAGTCGAATGATGAAAATGTAAAATTAGGTCTGGACAATCTTAAAACTTTATTTATTACTCCTCGATCCCATCAACACCACCCGTCTGGAAATCAAAAGACCCTGTTTGCTTCAATATTGCAATATGCAACGAAATAATTCAATGCCACAGATCTGGTAAAATGCATTCTGCTTGAAAATTGGAAAATTGGTAATTGGAAATTGGAAAAGCTTTATCCAGCCAGATCCAGAGCAACACACACAGATACGGATACCTAAAGTAGAGAAGTAGCATATAGCATGGCAGTGGCCAGTTGCGACTATTGCGAGCAAGCCGCGAAGTAAATTTTCTGATGAAAGATTGCGAAACATGTGAGTTCGCTTGCGCACATGCTGAATAGTGCATCTGCACTTCGTCATTCATGCAAAAGTTTGAATGAAAGTATTTAATTATCAATTAAATATCAAGTTGTTTTACAGCACTGTACTCTGTACTAATTGCTGAAAGGAGATTGGTTTAGTTAGTTTAATCTTCAATTGCACATTCACAGTGACACTTTAACAATTTCGAATTGCTGATTTTCGAAGTTTGTGTTCTGGAGAAGTAACAAACAAATCATGTCGGCCTTGGGCAGAACCGTATTAACTAACTGCCTCCGTTTTAAAATAGGAGTGACACGATGTCCGACAAGGCGAGGGTTTGCATTACTGGCTCATGGTAAGTGTAAACTTTGGTCTTTGAGTTTAATGAAAGGAAAGCTAAAAAAATTTAATTAGGCTTCCAGATTTTTTTGCTATGCTATATAGGTAAGTCATTTGTAGAGTGGAGAGGGGAATTGATGAACATGGGGGGTAATATGTATTATAAAATCTTTTCAGGACCTACTAGGGCAATATCATCGGGTAAATGTTTTGGGTTATCCACGGGAAGTGAACGTCCACTATTTGCTGCTAGTATTAAGAAATATAGCTCATCGGCAGCCAAAGAGGAAGCGAAAGACGAAGCGGAAATAAGCAAGGATGACTTCCACAATATTATTAAGAATGATGAGAAAGTGACAGGTGACGAAAACAAAAAACTCAAAACCTTTAACTGTGAACTACGATTTTATTTTAACACTAAAGCATACTAATAAACGTTGAATGCACAGGCAGTGCAGAAAAGCTGGAGTTCCAGGCAGAAACTAGGATGCTGTTAGACATTGTTGCAAAATCGCTATATTCGGAATCAGAGGTACAATTAAATAAAAGTATGCGTTATAGTTAGAGCTGACATATAGATTCAATAGTTGCAAATATTGATGGTATTTTAATTTCACATTTTTAGATTTTTGTTCGTGAATTGATATCGAATGCGAGTGATGCCCTTGAAAAGTTCAGGTATCTGTCAAAATCGGGCGAAAACTTGTTGGGTGCTGATAGAGCTTTAGAAATTCATTTGGGAACGGAAAAACACTCTAGAACATTCACCATTCAAGTGCGTCGTCAAAATTCTAATTCTATTGTTTGTATTGTATTTTGTAGTTTTATAAGCTTAAATTGCTATTTTCTTTGAAAAGGACACGGGAATAGGTTTATCTAAAGAAGAGATGATAGAGAATCTAGGCACCATCGCCAAATCTGGAACTAAGGTCTGCCATTTAACAATTTGTTGGGTAAACGTTTTCAGTTAAGTTAATCAAGTGTTTTCAATGTTTTTATTTAAATTCAAGGCGTACCTGGAAAAAGTAAAGGGTTCGAATGCAGCGGATTCAAAATTTTACGCATATTTCACTCTTTATTTTTTTTAAATTGGTTCTTCTTACATAATGTCTTCAATTCAATTTTGTTCAATGTTGAAAATTAGGACTGGGTCTTATGAAATTCAAGAAGCGGAAGGCGTTCAGGAAGGAACTAAAATTGTTTTGCATTTGAAAACTGAACATCGACAGTTTAGCGATGAAGATTCCGTGATGAGTAAGTAGTTATTTGTATCTAATCTTATCGTTATTTATTTTATGTTTAGTATTTATTTGGTGCCATACTTCTTGCAAAGTTATTTTCATTTTTTATTGCCTGTTCACGGATGAAGAAACTTAATATTACTATATATTATACTAGTATTAAGGCATTGTCTAAAGGACCTTCGAAAGCACCGCTATTCCTACATGTACTAAAACGGCATCATATGATCGTAAAAATGCACTAAAAACGTAAACAAAGCGTAAAAAATCTGCATGTTTTTTTCAAATTCAAATACCCACGCCCCTACCAATAAAATTAGAAATGTTCTATAAGATTACTGTAAAGGCGACTCTCCTCTTTCACTTGCCACTATCTTAGTTAAAATCGGTTAAGAAATAGCCGCCCTATTTTGAATTTGCAAAAGGCATTTTAACATACAAATAGATAGCAATTAACTT
>JAHZND010005400.1:0-10073 GCA_027744115.1 Acrocyrtus sp. NNG-2020
CCATTGCATTGCGAGTTTACCTTCACATTCCACAACCATCATCACCACCACAGATATATAATATGACATTTTTTACGATACCAGTGTACACACATTTACTTCCCTTAACTGAAGCTCTTCTAGTGTTGGTACCTAAAAAGTGTAGAAAGGACTCTGCTATTATTACTTGGACTTCCCCTTTGTAATTTTTTACTTGAAATGACTCATACTTTTACGAGAAAAACTAGAAGACGAAACATTTTTGAAAAAAATGTTATTCTGTGGTTCCATCTTATTAGCTATGTAGTATGTGGTACGCGCTCATGTACTTCTTATTGGCTTTAGGGGAGAAAAACAATTTACTAACTCTGATATGCATAGCATAATGCTAAAAACTATAGTGAAGCAAACGAACGTCACAGAAGAGCTTTGAATTGCACGAAGAGTACATTTTTGAATGCACTTACGCGATTTTTGTATGTAAGCCACAGCAACAAAGTGGTTTAAAGAATGAGCAACTTTGCCGCATCCATCCTCTTCGTTGTAGTAGTTTCATAAACAGCCATTGACGATGCAGTCAAACCCAATGGCGTTTGTAGTTTGTAGACGGTTGGCTGAATATGAAAATTGCAAGTTGCCTTTGTGTTTCCCTTTTGATATGATTTCATCGGATTGGATCCTGTCATTTTAGACACGACAGCGACTTGTGTTGTTAAAACTAAAACTACATCTTTCTTTACCTGTTAACAATAATTGCAGAGAAGAGGAATACGTTTTTGTGCAAGTTTTAAATGTGCTTCACGCAGGTATTTTAGTGAAAAGCCAGTTACCGTATTAGCTACTGCAAGCTCCGAACTATTGTGTGTAGTTTTATTACAAAAATAATTTTCAATTGTTTTGTGCTGTGCAGTTTCTCCATTGCAATTATGTAATTGTAGCATCAGGTTGAACTGTTGAATATGAGTGTGGTATGTTGTGGAAGCTAAAGAAAATAGCGACAACAGTTGGGGATATGATTACTGTGCCCGTAAATATAATTTCTCGACCGAAGTTTTACGTAAAGCCACACTACAGAAACTAACTTAATGCACGGAACTGACATTTTTAGTCTGTATTTAGTGTTTACCTAACTACATAGGATCTCGAATGCGTACAAAAACCAATTTAATATCGCATATCGTGATTTTGACTTCATGTGTTGAAAATTGTGGTTCGAGTGCAATCAGATTTTTATGGGACTAGTAAAGTAGTAAACAGTTAATTATTGAAATACAAACGTTAAGGAAATATTTAGCAAAATAGGTTAAGCTTGCCTTTGTCATTGGTTTGTTTGTACAGGTCTTTGGTTTTTTATACCAGCTTGAGCTTTAACTGTCATATCATTAAAGCCAAAAATGTCTCTTACATGAGAATTTGTTTTCAGTAAAATATGTGAACACCAAAGATTTTTAAAATACTACGAACAAAACGAATCGATCATTGATACGAACAGACTCCTTCTTGATGGAGTGGTAGTGGATTGGTTTATGTTCGTTTCATGGTGAGAGAGCAGAGGGAAGTCGTGCAGTGTGTAAAAATGTTATTAAATCTAGGAAGTTTTTACGAGAAATAACAATGCATGTTGGATAGAAGGAGAGAAGCAGAGACTCTGGCTTCGCTCTGTATTTTTCGTGACTTATGAAGTATTTTTTTCTGAAGTTCGTTTTATTAACAAGAATGGGAAAACTGACTGTCGAATATTTTTGAAAAGATTTTCAAGGGAGCTCTGGATATTTTATGGCTGTGCGCGTGTGTATTGACTCTTATACCTATACGTATAGTTGCCAGCTTGCTAGAACAAAGACTACCCAGATTTTTTATTGCAGCAGAAGACTAGGCAGTAAAAATATTGAAATTCAGATGATTCTCAGGATCTTTTTATGATTTTTGCGTACATCGAATCAACCTCGTTTTTATTATTCTATTTGGCCTTCGTCCTAAAGTGCATCAATTTTTATTCTGGTTTAAAAATTTCTAAGGTGTGGCAGATTCACTAGTCCGCAATTCATTGTGCAAGCTGCATTTTTAAAAATTATCTGTTTCATGTGCTCCCAAAACGTCGCCTGTCACTGTGATGTAATTTGCTTTTGAAAGACGGATGTAAAAATTCCTAGCAACTTCTTATGTGGGGCTTGGTTGTCGGCGCAATTTAATGTAGATTGCAACTGTGAAGTAATCGCATTCCTATTCCTGTGTTCTCGTGATCACTCGTTTTGTCCGTTTTTGTTACTCCTTCGAACTAATGTTGCTTCTTTTGGAGGAGAGCTTATACTTCGCAAATACAAACATGGAATAGCGTGTCCCGTCGCGCCAGAGAAATAACGTGTAGTGTGTAATGTGGTTAACAGAATACGCTGACGGAATGCATAATCTCCGAACAAGGATTAAGCGCCGAAAAGAGGCGCAGAGGAAAACGAATGCGGCTGAAGGCTCATCATCTTCCAAGGGTTCCTCTGTAGAAGCAGATTGGCAATTTGTTAGCTTTAAAACGTGTATGTATGGTCCAAAATTGACAGAAAACTCGGAGAATTCGTCAGCACTTTCTGCGTCCTTAACAAACATAGCAAATGCTACGAGTAACATTTGCGGGGCGACTTTGAAAAGTCAAAGCTCACAATCTGGCGTATCATGTGGAGGAACTTCGACGGAAGATTTCTACGAGTTTCCCACAAGCACCAATTTAAAGCATATCGTTCCGTCGTCAAACAGCGATGATCATGTTGGAGGGCAACCGCACCACAATCAAGGAGACAGTGGTGATGCTAGTCCTTCCGGTTCAGTAGTAGTGAGGGATAAAAAGAAGGAATTAAAGGATAGCCCGGCTCGTGATCCCTTACAAAAGTACTTAAGACATAGTATTAACTCAACATTCGACCTTTTGCCAAATCAGATTCAGGTTCTGGGACAGCAGCACAATCATCAGCATCTGTGCAAGGCTCATTATCATGAAAATGTCAGAAAAAGTCCGGGTTACAGAGCAAATTCCACTGATTCCGTGGTGGTTACTGTAACTAAATCTAATTCAGTACTGTCTGCATCTTCTTCATCTTCTTCTGTTTCTACCGCATCGGGCTCATCATCAAACCATGTCTTGAAGAGCCCTAGCAAACGCAATACATCGCCACAAATGCCTCCTTCACAGTCAAAGTTTTATGTACCTGCACCCTCTACCAGACCACCGTTACCAGTACCTAGAGACTCAGGATTTCTCATGTCTTCTCGACCACATTCCTGGGATGCTGATTCAGGAACATTGGTCATAAACGGCCGTGACATCATTCATGCAAGAAAAACAAGTGGTGGAAATGACAGTAGTCGCAATTCTAGCAGGAATGCCACTCCCGTTTCTAGCCAAAATAGTTTAAATTCTGTATCGAGTCATGTGAGTGATAAGAGGAAAAGACACTCGTACTGTGAGCAACCTTCACAACAAAAGAAAACGCTAAATCATTCCGCCTCCGCTTCTTCCTCTGCAAAGTCAAAGTACAATGTGTCTCCCAGGATCCCACATCCTCCTCCAATGCCGTCATATTCCTTGGAAGAAAGCATGCTGTCAGCTGGTTTTCCTCCTTTGCTAAAGAGAGCTCCTATTTCCTCCAAGAAGCCACCAGCACCCCCGCCTCCAGTTTTAAATAGAGTTTCAGCTGTGGGCTCCTTCTGCCTTAGTCTCATCAGCGGAAATACTGCCAATCCCGTTTGTATGTGAATTACGCAAATCATTTTCTCTTCTTTGTTTCATTTCTTCTCTGCTGTTTTTATTATGGGTATTTCTAAGTTATGGAAGCCACGTAAAAACCCAAATAAAACTTAAAACCTGGAAAATTACTTTATGAAACTAAAACTGCCACATATCGTCATTTATGATGACTCATTGAATGTATGTATCAAGTAATCATCAGTAGTGGTCATTGGCAGAATGACTTGTCTACAAAGGGTTGATTTACTGGGTAATATTTTGCTAATGTGGTAAATTATGCAGTCTCAAAGAAAGAATGCTAACTGACCTAACTAATGAGTAGCGTATGTAACGGTTTTTGTTGTTGGGTTGAAACTGTTCTTGCAAAACTTGTGTCAGTAGTAGCTACATACCGAAGAGAAGTATTCAATGTTTTTTTGCGTAAGACGTTCAAAATTTATAACAACAAAACGAAAACCACCCTTTTTGATGATGGGCATATGAGTTTCAGATGACGATATATTGACTTTTGTCTCTAAATAATTCAATGACACTAGTTATAGATAGTAATCGGGGATTCCTCAGTGATACCACCAACCGGAATTTCACTTTCCATACTCATTCCTCAGTTTACTAAAGTATAGGAGCGTAGTACACGACTTTACGGACTTTAGGTTCATGTGTGTGGTAGGAAATATTATTAAAGCTTCAGTAAAATATGAAACCAAGCTATGTTACTTTTTGAAGTAAAGAACGATCTCTTTGGATTATTCCTGTTTCTGCAACCACTTCTCTTAAGCAGCATCTTAAAATAATCTGAGATAATACAAGTTTATTTATCATCTGCTAATTGGACGGCAAAGATTATCTCTAGTATTTGATGTGACTTGAGTGTGTCGCTCATGCACTGAAAATTTCGTATTTCCTATACTTGATGTATACACTTACCTATATAGTGTACCTATATGTGAAAACATGATTACTTCTAAAACAGCTAAACATTTTTTTACTAAACTACACTTCCTAAGAAGAACAGGAAACAATTTGGAGCTAGGGTCTTCTTGGGTGGTAGCGCACAGCAAAAAATATTCACTATAACAAACGCATTTTCCCTTTGACACGTATCGACAACTTGTCGAGCAGTGTGAGCATTAGTCAATTTGGTGCGTTTTAAAAATCCTACCAATTGAATAAACTTTTTATGTAGTGACTGTGACTGCAATATTGAGTGTGCAAAGATCTATATGCGCAATTAAAAATTAACAGAGCTCCTTTATAGTCTCCGTGCTGTATATACCTAGGTATACATCTGGCACGGTGATGACGCGCTATTGCACTTTGAATTTGAATGCTTCCATGTGGCAAGTGTTACTATTCTTCCATTGACAAATAACAAGCACTGTCAAGCTGAAGTAATATATTGCTTTTTTTCGAGTTTGTACGGATGATGACGGAAGAATTGCATAACCGATTTTAGCTGTAGACAAAGTATAGCGCAATACAAATCGTGAGAAACATTCATTCAATCGGAGTTCTGTTTTGTCGCACCGTGCTTGCAGTAATACTCTTTTAAAAGAGATTTCATGTAATGTCATTTGTTTAATTAAATTGCAATCTTATTGAGCGAAAGGAAATACTGGTTGGCTTGGTTTGTACAACCATACACGGCGATGACTTGCTTGATCTGGTAGTATATTCCGCTTAAGCTCAGAAGATGAATTTCGTCAAGTAGATTATCTGATTATCGTAATCTGCAGTATTTCAACTAAGGCATTTCAATTACTATGTAGTTGTTAAAATATTTACTTTTTTGTTGCTGAGAGGAGTGTGACAGGCACGACCTAATTAAATAACTTTCGATTCCAATCATGTGCAACATCGAAGTAGTCACACTCTTCTTTCTTTGATTCCTCCCGCCTATTCTGAAGTTGAAATTGCAGAAAAACTTGGTAATTTTTCTTTTATCTTGGTCATTTGGTGCGGAAGCTTGTTAATTGAAAGCCAAGAAACAGCGATAACATTAGTAATCATTACAATCATGTGCTATATGTAGACTTGTCAACGATTGAAATGACGAAAGTCTCAGCAAACTTGAGTTTATTAAAATCCTAACCAGCAGTCATTCTGCTTTATTTTTTTTAGCAAATTACATAATGTTTTTTTTTGTTTTTTAATAGGTGATCGACCTTTAACAGGTTCTGGAAGTAGTGCAAGCAACTTAAAAGGAGACAGGAGACCTGACACGTTAAGTGAAGAGCGGCTGGAAAGCGATGGACTCGTTTGTGAGAATGAGGAAACGGATCGGTAAGTTTTCCGTTTTTTGAGACAGATGAATATCTAGTAGTAATGATAATTTATGCCCATTCTAAAACAGCGGAAAGCCTTGGAATGTGTACGTTTTGAGGCAATAGATCACACTCTGTTCCCCTCCTAGAGCTGAGAAATAGATATCCTGAAACCACATTCTTGTGGATTCTTAAGAGAAAAAGAGGAGGCGCTAACGATATTACACTCTATAAAATTACTTTGTATGCCAAGCCCCAATCCGCGTTAAGATGGGAAAGAAAGATTTCCAGCCCGTCTTGTTTACATATTTGTTTGTTGACTTACTTATGCATTGTGCACACATTGTAAAAATAGATGAGCTATGAACTGACTCCTTGACTTGAGCAGTTTTGCTACATTATTCATTTTCCCCTAGTAAAAGGAAAAGCTTGTATTATTGTGACTCTGACTGAGGTAGTTGAGATAGGGATCCAAAAAGTTTTTACTTTCTCGATTGTTTCCTCTCTTCTTCAGTCCTCTCCATTTCAAGACCATTGTTCGTATAGCCGTAGTGAAATGTGGCTTTTTTGGTTTCATGTGCTTCCTGGGCGAAAAATTATTTTCTGGAGAAGCAAGCAGTGCTGACTCTGTACTGTTGCCTAATGTGATGTGATTTTACTTTAACCAAGAAAAGTGAGAACTGGCCGTAAATCAACATTAAAGTAAAACTAAAAAACATTCTATTGCAAGCAGAAACACGAGAGATGCTACGGTGCCTCTGCCATAAGAGTGCAACATGTTTTTAAGAAACCACAAGAGAGGAAAATCAAGCGAAAGGAATATATGCTCGTTAAGCGAATAAAATTTATAACATGCTAAAAAGAATATGTTATGTATAATTAATATGTATGAAGTATACGCAAAACTACACGTGACGAGACCCTAGACCTTATGAGAATATGCATATTTTGGTGTGCACATATCTCAGCGCCATGTCTGATATCAAAGTTAATGTATACCTGAGGCAAAATTGTCTTTCAGATTTGGGAAGATGATTAGTTTGAGATTAAATCATAACATGAAATACTGCCTCAATGAATTAGATTTGTACGAGATAAAAGAAAATTATGGCACGAAGTTACCGTTCTCCACTTTTTTGCCCTGAAAGGGGACGGATGACTTTTGCAAAGAGAAAACGTACTTGGGTTTTATCTGAAAACAAAAATACACGTGTAGCAAAGATTTCTCCCTACTTACTTCGAAAAACAGTTCACTGATTAACGTCGTGTACAGCTTAATATGTATTTAGCTGGGTACATAGCAAGCATAAGGGGAGCAATGCAAATGTAAAAAATCCTTGGACTGCCGACTGTCCACATTACTTCCATGCCTTGCGTTGACGAGATGTAACTGCAGCATTCTTAAAGTATTAGATCTACCATAAAAATACCGTAGAATTACATTCACTGAAAACATATGTGGTTACGATTAATTTTACAAAATAAGCGAATTGGTTGATTTGCGGTTTTCAATGTTGGCTGTCCTTATTACTGATGGTGGCTTTTAAAGAGTTGTGCAAATTTTGTAGCCGATTCAGAACAAAAGTAGATAGGTATGTATGATAATGGTGCTAGTAAAATGTTTGTTTGTACATTAAATGAAATTATATATGAGCAAATGGTCTTAGTCTTTTTAATTACAATGTAGAACGTAGAATGCAATGGATTTTGACTTGTATCAAGAACAGTGCATCAATGCAATGCTAATATGTATATAAATTATTTTTATTAAACTGCAAAATATTTGTATGGAAATTGGAAAACAATGCTTCCATATGAAACCATACTGCAGTAAATTAGTCAATATTCGGCGGAAATTTTGCTGAATAAAATAGTTAGGAAATTCCTTGAAATCTGCTTGTTAATGTGGTAAGTGAGGAGACAAATTGATTTGTCGAATTGTGGTTGAGCGGTTGAGTTGTATGATTGATTTTTTTACACTTTATTAGTTAGATAGTGAAGCAGCGTAATTTGTAGTTTCCGTGAAGGTTGCACATAGCGTAATTTTTGTTGCCAGTGTTGTAGTGTAGGATTAGGATTTATATTTTTGTAGTTTCGTAAGTAGACTGAGAAGTCATTTGGAAATATTGTGATTTTTCTTCTGTCCCATGAGCATTTTCTGTAGTTACACTGTGCTAATTAACCATGTTCATAGTGCACCCAGTTCGCTGTAGATTAAGCGCTTTGTTTAAAAATGGACTAAGATGTGGAGATCTCAAGTTGGACCTCGTGGCCAACTAATAAGGTCAAAAAGCACTGTCTGTAATCATCACAACGTGTGCGAACGGTATGGACTAGAATGCGAGTCATTTCAGAGGTATCCTGATTATCTCAGACGGCATACGTAAGAGTCTTCCTTTTCCCGCGTACTCCCACCAACCACTACCGTCATATGTCGTTGTGCACGAACACAAATAAACTTTCACCGGTTCGCTGGTTTTGTTCTCGCTTTTCCTCTTTTCTCTTGCCGAAACTAGAATAGAGTGGGATACTTTTCAAAAATGCTAAATTGAAAGTTGCTTGTCTTCTGTGATTCTGTTAACAAGACCTGATATAAATTTCATTTTGTTTTCCTTTCTGTTGTTTAAACAGTGCGCGACATGAGCCAAAGAGAACAACGAACGCTGTAGGACGATCGGAGAGCTGTAAGGAGCCTCAGAGAGTAAGTGACTAGAGCTGTAATTATGTTGACATTTGTTATTTGATCCTCTTCTGCCTCTCCTCCCTTTTATGTCATTTTTTAATTGAGCATTTCCTATTCTTTTCTAATTTATAGAAACAACCCCGGGAAAGACGAAAGCATAGTGACCCCAATTTAACCTCTAAGTCAAGGTAAGCCTCTATTTTCGGTTCTGCCCTTTAATGAATTTATTTAAATGTATTTTTCAGCACATCATGCTGTGCTGGGTCTGACATCAATTTAGTTTGATTTTTTCATTGGCCATTACTACTCTTTGCACTGCATACATGTATCTTAAATTTTATTAGGAAATGTTTCTTCGGATTCGAAAAAGGTTCAGTACTCAACGTACAGCGTTGTTTACTGAACATGAATAATTTACGAGGAGTTTATTTTTCGGGAGTCTTTCTATAAAACTATTACTACCTATAGACTATAGACCTATTATCATTCTTTGTTCTAGCCAAGTTGCAAGACCAGGTAATGCTGATGTTTAATTTTCCTTAATGCGAACGGACTCCTCGAAAACTACGTAGCTCATCGTTACTTTCTCCATCATTGCAATCTCTGTCTGCCATCTTTTTGCGTTGTAGGTAGGAATAGGAAGACGCTACTTATCCAGTGATATTCTATACCTACTGCAAATATCATTTTTTTGCACGATACTCTGTCGGTGGCTCAGATAGGAAATGCTATTGTGTAACGAATTGACATAGATAAAGCTGAGATTCGTGTCATGTATATTGCGTTTTTGCGCTCTGAAGACACTGAATAGCCCATGCTGGACACAGTCTGTAATGGTTCACTTGTCCTATTTCACGAATTTTTTAATGACAGGATATAACCTACAATATAAGCTACACTGAGGCACTTATAACCAACGCATCATAGTCTTTACCAGGTGTTATCGCGTCTCCTTTCTCCGCATTGAGGGAGAGGCTCTTTTCTCAGAAGGGCAGCGGCAGTGGCAGATTTTCCTCCTTTTTTGTCATGTAAAACATTTGGGTCACCATGATTGCCATATTACCTTCATCCGCCCAGTAATATCCCAACCAACTAATGGCTTGGAGAAAAAACGGGTGAGGTCATTTTTCTCTCTACTGGCTTCACTCGTCAGCCGCATCGTGTCTATCAACATCATGATGAATTGATGAGTTTACATTGTGGAATCAAGTTTCATGTTTTTATGAGTGCTTTGCAATAGGACACAAGCAGAAACTCTTCCATTTGGCACTAGAATGAGTTGGTTTGTTTTCTGTCCGAGAAAATCTCGTCATGTGTGCCTCCATGCATGTAGTGTGTACCTACGCCATATATCGCGAATGCATACAGACATAAGTTGGTTATAGATATAGTAAAATGGTTTGAAGGCCAG
>JAHZND010005401.1:0-11381 GCA_027744115.1 Acrocyrtus sp. NNG-2020
CAAAAATGGTTACCAAGCTATACACCCCACACTATTACAGTATAATTCATAGCACACATTTTTTGCGTCCCCTCCACACACAGCGTAGTGTATATATGGAAAGGTGTATAAAACATAAACAAGAGGGAAGACAAGATACTCTTTTCCCGTCTCTCTCATGCTTTTATACACTTCGCGCTGCTGCGCATTCGTTAAATCTGTTTGTGCGCCTCTCCTCTCTCTGGCTTCATGTTTCTTTTAAGCGTACTAGGAAAGCCCGGTAGGCTAAACTTAGCTAACATGATGATGTGTTTTGCCAAATTAATTTTTAATTCTTAATTAGTCAGTGTAGTACAGTGACCCAAGCTTGACCTGGCTCAACATGCTTACTTTACAAAATTAAGACTAATTACAAAATTACCACTGACCGTATGGGTTTTGGTACAATTAATGTTACTGAAATTCAGAATTTTATAGATTTTTGCGGCGCTACTAGCTTTGCATATTTTTTTATATATATCCACTATTTTTTAAAGTCTGAGAAATAAAGGAACTAAATTACAATTGACTTGTCTACCAAAATTACGGCGTAAACATTCAAATTTCATGGCGTAGATGCGTTGCTCTCACGCGTAGAATAGTCGTTCAGCTTACCGGGCTTTCCTAGTTCTACGAATACTGTTGCGAGCGTAGCTTATCTTATACTACTACTGTAGCTGTGTCTCTAGCAGAGATCAGACCAGAAAGTTTTCCTTTTTTTAAAAAAAAAATATTCTTTTAAAGGGCATAATCCTCTCTATATAACAAGCTAATAATAATGGAGTAGTAAAAGTGTGGGTAGAAAAGCAGGGTAAAATTGTAATCATTGATCAAGTACATATATGAAAGTGGTCGTACAGAACTGTACAAAGTATACACTGATAATACTGATCTACCTTTATATAAAAATCCACAAAATACATTCTTTTTGCATAATGAAATGTATAAAAGAGTATATATAATGGGGCTAATACACACCAAAAGTAAAAAGGAAAATAATAAATCGCTGATTTTAAACACAAAGTAGATATCACTATCACTATTTTAAATACCTACGTAACTGTGGAATGTACCTTTTCAAACTCTGGTATACCTGCGAGTAAACAATTCTTTATGACGAGAAGGATCACAAAAAATTGTATTTGAAATGGGGAAGGTAGAGGAGATGAGGAAAGGAATGAACTTGAATAATACTACGACACACTGCAATAATAAGATAAGATGATAATGGAGAAACTATTTTACCACTTAATTTTTTACGATAGAGAACTGGACAAAATAAAATGATGCACATCTATCAAAAGACATTTACCGTAAAACTACTCCCTTAATGCTAAGTCTAACCTGCAAAAAATTGCTAATTGATGGCTAATTGGTCATAATTAATATGACACATTTTAGTGCAATCAAAAACTATGAGGATGATTTTAGATATTTTACGTATACTTTAATTAAGGGCTTCCTACTTTACGCAGAAGGTTAAGGTTAATATTTGCAAATGTTTAACGCTACTTTGTATACTAGAGGATAAATGATAGCTACTGCTGCTGCATCCCCTGGAAATTTTAATTTTACGGTACTCATTAATCATAAATATAGTTCTAAACATATTTGCACAACTAATTTTCTCGGAGAAAGTCCAAGGCTTATGGATATTTGCATTTCAAGCAAATTTTACTCACTTATTCAATAGCGGAACCTCTCTTCTTGTATTATTCTACATAAACTTGTAAATCCACAAACACTATTTTGCAATTAAACTTACCGACTCATTACTCGTCTTTTTTGCTGTCGTGTAGTTCTGTTGATAATTACATTTTGAGGGTATTGTGCAAAACACAAAATTTGAAGCACTACTTTAGTATTTTATACATTTAAAAAGGAAATTTACGCTGAATACTGAAAACTTTTGAGTAAACTTTCCAATTGTAATGCAAACATTTTGTGCAGATTTTCTTCCCACCACTTTTACTCAATCACGCGTTCTCACACTTACATTATCTCCTGTTGATAAGGTTATTTTTAAGGGCTATCAACACTGGAGAAAAAAACTTTTTTTTTTGAAAAAGCTTTTTTCAAATGCATTTTTTGTATTCCAATACAGACTATTTAGACGTCCTGCTATAAAAGTCCTGCCAATGTAAAAGGTAATCCTTCTTGCAGTAACTTCTCTATGCTGAGAGATTTACTATTCACTCCCGTGTTAGCTTTTTGTGCTCCTGCTCTGTATTGTGTATTGCCCAAAACATATTATCGCGTTACTTAAAAACCAACAGAGAACGAAGGATTTCTCATCTGTGTCCATCACAGAAGGAAAACAGTGCATACGCAGTATGATTTTAGGTGGATGTGGACAGCGTAGTGAGGAGCTCCTAACAGCAAAAAGGGGCCTCGTTTCACAGATTTACCAACCAACCTGAGCGAGCTGGTTCATGTTCATAAGCAGCACATGTATTTGGTACGCGCATGAAATGAAAGTACCTACGCACATTCTTGCATGAAAAGTGTGCAGAGGTGTAGCTTTTGGTGGAATGCAGAGCAGAAGAATATGTCCCGATGTGATTTTTTGATGAATTGGATGAGCATAGGACTAGTACTAGGGAAGCAGCCCTATTCCGATATTTAACTTTTTTTAAAACCCGCTCTAGGTTTAATATCGTATCATTTTAATTCAATTTTTAAAAAAGACACAATTTAGACACATGAAACAGAATGATTTAATGAATTAATATCATGTCAGAGTTGTAATTTTTACTCCTACTACTTAAATTGTAACCTATTTTCGATATGGTATGGCAGTTTGGCGTAATATTCTTAATCATTAATGGGTTATATGGAATATGGAATGGGTAAGGTGCTAAGCTAAATATAATAAGTTAAAGTCTGATGCAAATAGATAAGAATAGATACAGTAGACTAAAATCCAAGATTAACAAAAAAAACTTTACAAATGTCAATCTTTTTAAATTTAAAGGCTTATATCTTTGAGATGAAAGCATAAAGCTGTTGAAGCCGTAAAGAAATCATTTTTGGAATATTTCAAGTGTAGGTACATATTTTCACAAAGATTGGACAGCTACTGCGAGAGAGGAATCGACGAAGGTGAGTAAGCAGCTCCGTTTTTAGGATTTTTAAGCTTCTTAGCTTTAGGTATGCAACAACCAACCCCATGTTTTCGTATGTATCCTATTGGAAGTAAAGGGGTTGGTGTATTGGTCTGGTCAATGTACCTAAATACTACGTACTAGAGCTATGAAAAAGAGAATGCCTTTGCCAATGCTGGTTTGTTGCACATTTCCACTGCATTTTTACTACGCTTACTTCTTTTTCTTTGAATGCTGAAAAAGAAAGAAACCGATTGCCCTTCAGCAAAAAACATCTTTTTCATCCCTCCACATAGGTAATCTACATTCTACATACTGCGGAATGGAATTATTATGTCGCATCAAGTAGTTGTCTAAGGAATGTGTGTGTGTGACCACTGATCTGTAGTCAAAATTTTCCCATTCGAATAGTCTTCCTGTAAACTTATGTGTTACCATGATCCATCATGATAGAACAAAATCCATTATATTTAACAGTACCTGCTAAAACAGCAAGGTTGTCAGATGTATGGAAGAACGGATGTTTTTGGAAGCGAGGAGAAAGGTGAAAGAAGGATTCTGTACACAGACACGCACAACATAATATTCTTTGCATTCACGGAAAGAAATGGTTTCTCAAACCTTTCTTATGCAATGTAAACTGTACAGTAAACATAAATATCGAACGAGCAGATAGAAATACCTCCCTCCCACTCCACTTGAACGAAAAGCTTTCCGTTTGGATTGGATTATGCAAACAAGTATTATGACCAATATAAATGCGATTTTAGAAATGCGAGGGCTTTTTCATTATTTTGTGCGTGATACGTTCCTTTTAAAAATGACATAGGCTATAAAATTCCAAAATTCACTTTCTGGTAGTTGACAAATTATTAGGTGCATTATTTTTTTACGTTTTTTGCTACTCACACCCTGTGAGAGCAATGGTATTCAAACACACCTGAATGGTCTTCTCTTGAGCTCACGACAAAGATACTGTTTTCCCTAGCAGTTCATTCTACTTTTCTTCAGATGTGTGAGTGTCTGTTATGTAGATGAGATTAATCATTACCATTGTGCTTCCTTGCTCTTATATAACGAATTTGGAAAACCCGAAGAGTGCCGATTATCCCTCAGCTTTTTCCCTTATGCTCGTGTCAGCTTCCGTTTCCATACAAGACAACTTTCCTGTTTACAGTTTCATAGTTTTCATGCCTCTTACACCATCACTAGCATCATAAGCGATGACATTTGCCTTATTTTAGGTTTGGATTTTATTGGCTTCGCATCATCGTGAAGCAAGAACGAAAAAGTGAAAATATCTTAAAGTAGGAAGGTTTAGCATTAAAATTTTGTTATATGAATTCCTATTTATTTGGAATACATGTTTAATGCTCTAATTTTTATGCTTTTAATCCGGGATGTACTTCAAGGCCAGATGCAACGTGGTGCAACGTCAAATTAAAACGTGATGAATAAATGCATGCAGAAATTTGTCCATTCTTGGAATTTGTGGACGTATAACCTTGACCTTGTCAACTTATTAGGTTTCTCAGTGTGCCCCAACAATCAGTCAAAAGTACTATGTATTTCAGTATTTCATTTTTCGTCCGTCAAATTGTCTTTTCCAATTTTTTTGTTCAATAGTTGTGAATTTTGTAAGAGTCTGCTACAACTTTAAATGGTTCTACAATTTTCAAATTTTAAAAAAATCAATTTAACTGTATAACCTCTATGCTATTTAAATACATTTTTACACACTCTATTCATTTGTGCTGGAGCCATCTAACATTCTCTTCTTTTTTAGGTTTTTCAAATCTTAAAGTACTGTATATCCTCAACGAAACCTAGTTTATATAGCGCATGTCCTAAAATTCGTAAGTGGGAAATCTGCAAACTGAAATGTTATTTAACTTTGAATTCATACATTGATCATGTACATATCTTTCTATAGATTTTTACCCATTGCGTCTATTTTCATGCGCTTTCGGTACAACAACAAAACGTCATCATCCTCAATCACTAGAAGATTTCAGAAAGAACTTTGACGTGTTTTTGTATGCCTGCTCGGTTTTTTACCATTTACTTACGGAAAACAAAAAAAAGCTTTTTTTCTCATACATATATTCTGAACCTTCGAGTTCGAGTACTGAAATTGCTGGTGATAACTGGTCTGCCATCTGTGGAATGATAAGAGTGTGCACACTGCAATGAGGTTTATCGTTTTTTGTTACCAGGAACTTGCATAGATGGAAGAATGTAGGGAAATATGACGTATGGACCTTGCAAAATTCTTTGGGATAATAATGGAATTTGGATGCGTACGCGTAAATGCTTGTTTAAGCTGTATGTAATGCGTTCAATTGTCATTGCATACTCCATACGTTTAATTGTTTTCCTGGTTCTTTTTTCATTTTAATTAAACCAATTTTAATTTTAATTAAAATTTCAATTGCTGATCAATTTTCTTTTGGTGAGACTAAAGAATGAGAGTTACTGGCTGTCTGCGTATTCCACTTTGTATCATATTATTTTATGATTTTTTTATGTAGCATTTATAATTGTATCAATCGGTATCAGCCAATTTTTCGAAAACCGTAAGATATAGCTTTTCGTATTAATTGGCAGGAAGTACTATTTTCGTGTTTCTCAGTCGACTTCAATGATCATTCAAAAAATTTTATGTCATTCGAGCAATTGAATCTAAACATTTAAAGTATTTTGGCGTTTAATTTTAGTTTCAACTAGTTTTCCAATTTTGCATGTTATGTAGCCTACCCTAAGACTTCTAAGACTAAAGCTATTGAAAGCCGTCAGATTTTGTCTGTTTATCATTTATGGACTAATTAATGTTAATTGAATGACATGTATATATTTAATTTGCCGTAATTCTCAACAACTTAAACTAATTTCCAGAAGCCGAGGCCGACAGACTGAAAGGTCGAACAGCTAATAGTAAGTAATAATTCGCTTATTCTTATTCGTCTAAAAGTGCCTTATCAACTTTCACTCACGCACCTCAAAGGTTCAAAGGTGGAGGAACGTGTACGCACGCACTCAAGGTACAGATCTGAAGGTTGAGCTTACAGTCAGTGCAGTGCCACCAATTTTGCCAATCAAGCCTAAATGCGAAAACGTTTCTTTTTAGCATTTGCTACTACATCATACCCCAGCAAAAAAGCTTTTGGTGTTGTGGGCAAAAAAAGGACACACCAGCTCAGCTATATGCACATTCGAGCAAGGAGGAAGAGTTGAATATCTTCTTTTTCTGTCTACGGATCGCATCGTACATAATAAATATGTGTAACACCCGAAATTTACACACAAATCGCTACGGCTAACCTGCTGCATGAGCATATTATCCCTAAACTAAACTAAACAGAGGATACGGACGGACTCAAGACAGAAGATGATGATTTCTACTAAAAATACCATAATATGCAATATATGCAGTCTGCTGAATCCTCTCGTATATTTTTTTAGATAATGCGAGGAACGTTCAAATTTTCTGTCAATTGAGTGAAGAATGGAGCAGAGAAAGAAACAGTTTGTGCTTGGCCAACTTCTCTCCTTTTAGTTTGTAATAGCAACGAAACCCCGACAGCCGACTATCAGTAAATTAGCCCGAAAGAGCTTTCGCAGCTTCTAAGAAGTTAATATACGCATTCGTTTACATTCAGTACTATAATTTGTTTGTTTTTAAAAATGAACTATGAGTACTAACGAATCAACTCGGTCGTTGTAATTAGTTAAATTAATTGTTAATAGTGCTCATTGCAAGTAAATTTAAAGTCTGATAGTTTATTTCCGTTTTTTGTTTGTTCATCGGGTGGGGAGGCTTCTTTTTTGCTTCGTGCATAGGAAAGAAGGATGAAGAAGGAAAGAAGGTGTTTGTGCTTTTGTATTGGGCCAGTATGACCAGTAGTAGGAGCATCAGCAGCAGGCCAGTGTTATTGCTTAGGTATGTTGCTACTCTCCGCTTCAAATAAGTTAAAAGTTCGAACGATGAAGAATACTAGGAGCAGGAGCAGCAATGGACAGAAGAGCAACTGAGAGGAATCATGGTCACGATACAATGTATTTTTTATTTTGTAATGTTGTAGCACTTCATGATCTAATCATGATCTAATTCTCAACTGGACACGTAACGAGACTCGAATTGTTATTGTTAAGGCTAGTACCATGTCCCAGTGGTCAATAGTCAATAGTGATTAGAGATAGGGAAACTATTTTTCACAAGGCGTTTAGTTTGTTAATTAAAGAAATTGTGTAATTGAGAGAATTCGAGGAAAATGTGTAAGAAAAGTAGCAGTGTTCAAATGTCAGCAGAGGAGATACTTGCATAGCAGTGGCAGGCAACACTTTTCAGACTTGCTAGGCCAGCAAGGGAGTGGTTTATGAGGGAGGACCGCCAAAACAGGTGATTGGAGTCGAGTTGAATATTGAATACTTAGGCTTCGTGTTTCCGACATCTGTTAGTAACATTTGCTAAAGCTGCTATTAATTAAAGTTTATAAAATGAGAGCTGGTCATTGACCAAGAAAAAACCAAGTTGGTAACGAAGCGGCCTCATGTATGTGTATTATGATAAATAAATCATTTAAAAAGATGTCTTTGAGTTTGTTTGTGAGATGTGATGTAATTCTTGTTAATTATTTATTGTAGGTCCAATATGGGAGGAAAATTGGAACAGTTTTTGAGACTGGCCGACTACTTTGTCGTTGTAGGGTTTCGAGAAAATTCTCAGAAAGCGGGCGTTGGGACTGGGATAGTCCTTCAGCGGTTTCCAGTGCGCGACTGGGAAGATGTTCCGTTTATTTCAGAAATTGAGTTGTTTTGTCAGCCCCAAGGATGGCGACTGGCGTTGGAGAGTGAAGAACCAAAGTTTTTCGTCTCCGTATTGACTGATATGAATGGAAATCGATTTTACTGCGCTTGCCTTAGTTTTC
Source organism: Acrocyrtus sp. NNG-2020 (assembly GCA_027744115.1). Taxonomy (NCBI): domain Eukaryota; kingdom Metazoa; phylum Arthropoda; class Collembola; order Entomobryomorpha; family Entomobryidae; genus Acrocyrtus; species Acrocyrtus sp. NNG-2020. The sequence goes on from JAHZND010005401.1 coordinate 8,051, forward strand.
ATGAAGCCATTGCACTTACTCCATCAAAACCTGTAGATGAACAAGAGGAAGGGTTTGAGGACGCAGCAGAATCTTATTCTCCCATTCGACAGTCACCTTCAAGTACAAGCAGCTCCAGCCCAACAACTTCAACGCACCACCTGGTTATGTACGCACCAAAGTGTCTCGTCCTTATGTCCCGTTTGTATCAAATCGAGACATTTCGTCAGTGCTTGGGAACGATTTACACAGCTTACTCAGAAAGTCTTGGGGTGGCGATTGAAAATTTGGTGGGGAATTTGTTAGGCCATGTTCACATTCCATTATGTGGTGGCCAGCAAGTCCGTTTCAGTCTTGGGGGAGGAGACCGACAAGCCTTGCAGATGCCCTTAGTTTCAACAATTCCTGTCTCGAATAGTGTGGTTTCCCAGCTTTTCCAGCAACTAGGAATCAATAATGTTCTCATTTTGTTTTGTGCTGTGATGACTGAGCAGAAAATACTGTTTCATTCATCTTGTATCAATCGACTGACGGATGCGTGCCACGCCCTCCAGTGCCTTATGTTCCCATTTCGATACTCTCACGTTTATGTGCCCATTCTACCATCGTCAATCACGGAAGTGGCATGTTCCCCAACACCGTTCATCATTGGAGTCCACTCTTCTGCCCGCTACCGTTTACACGAGTGTACCGACTTGATGGATGTGATAGTTGCGGATCTGGATGGAGGTTCAATTACAGTTCCAGATGAAATCAATATACCAACTTTACCAAATTTGATGTGGTCCCAAATGCAGGAGCAGCTGTCAATGGTTCTTCACCCTGAACTTGCCTCAGCAGATTTTGCATTTCCTCCCTTGGCAATAAAGTGTTCTGGTCCGTGTCAAATGGACAAGGAAATCCGTGCTGTGTTTCTCCGCATGTTTGCTCAACTATTCCAGGGTTACCGGAGCTGTCTAATAATTATTCGTATTCATCCAAAACCATTTATCACGTTTCACAAAGCAAAGTTCTTGGGAAAGAGAGGACTCTGCGATAATGAGTTTGTGAATAAGTTACTTGAGTGCATGGTGTTTAACCAATTCATTTCTGAAAGAGGGCACCCTTGGAGGCCTAGTGACATCTGGGACGACCTGTATAGTAAATTGGATGATCAACTCAAACAGGAAGCGGAAGATCCCAAGTTAATTCTTCCACACATACAAGAATTGGCAATGCTACTTCAACAAAATGAAAATCCTAGTCCAACTCCATATGTTCCGAAAATCATCAAACCTCCTGACGGAGCGCATATGCGAATCCATACCCCTGCATTCCCTAATCTCGATCCAGCGAGTGTTACACAGGTCATAAAGGAAGGAGTAGCAAAGCACACTAGCTCTTCCCAGGGTGGCACTCGGTTCCCCTCTGGTGTTTCCAAAGTCATGCACCCAAGGCTGGTCCCGATGGGTCCCAAAATTGTGGAGCTTCTCGATCCACGTCAGCAGCACCTCGTGGATAACTCAGCTCGAAGACTGGAAGTACTGCGGAATTGTGTAGAGTGTATTTTTGACAACAAAATTTCAGATGCAAGAAAAACGTTTCATGCTGTTACTCGGGCGTTGAAAAATCCAACTGCTAAACTGGCATTATGTCAAGAACTAAAAAATCATATATACGGTGCAAAACCAATCCTTAACGCACAGCAGTTTGATATGGTAGTCAAACTAATGCATTGTGCTCTACAGGACGTCGGAGTGATGGATGAGCATGGTGTTGCGGCTGCAATTCTCCCGTTGGCTTGCGATTTTTATCGGAAGTTGTCAGTTAACGTAAAACAGTTTGCTTACACAATGATTCAAGAGCACTCGGTTTGGAAGAATCAGCAATTCTGGGAGGCCGTCTTTTATACTGAAGTAGAAAAGGAAATTAAGAAGCTTTATTTACCTCAAGAGACAAATCCCTTTTCCAGCAGTTTCACACATAGCACTTCAAACAGATACAGCGTGTCTGAACAACACCATCAGGGAATGCGAAATTCAAGTGGAATGAATATAAATAACAATGGGAACGCAAATAACACCAATAACATTCTCAATAATAATTTGGTCAAGCTGAAAAATGAGCACCACACTGTCAGCACGAGAAATTCATTCAACGGTAGTATTCCAAATTCTTACCTTCATGATTCAACTGGAGCAGATCCCACCAGAATTGAAAGTGGCTATGGGACTCCTGGAAGACCTCACCTCAGAAGTATTTTATCGGCTAGCGAGCAAAGAGATTTAATGGAGCGTCGTGACCAAAATAATCATTCTCCAATGTTTCCTCCATTGGGGCCTCCACCTCCAATTCCTCAAAACGAACCGAGTACTCCACCACCGGTTTCACCGCCAGTGCCTCCATCCCAACCATCCGAATGCTCTGCGTTGGAAATTGCAGCGGAACAGTTTCGAGTTACTTCTGGATTGAGTCAAGAGAAGGTCAAGAGTAATACCGCGATCGAGGAATCAACAATTGTAGCGCAAGCAATCCATTTTATAAGCAGAATGACATATATGCTTGTACCTCTGGATACCCCAACTCGTCGTCATACAGAAAGGACTGGACATGGCCACCATGGCCAAGATGAAGAGAGATCAAGCAACATTACAAGTATGGCTGAGAGCGACAGCATTGGTGGTGAATCGGGATTTGAGGATCATGATGCTTATGCGGAAGCAGGTGCCCCAGTCAAGAGGTTCATTGTCCGATTCATTGATAAAGTTTGCACTGAAGGAGGTGTAACAGAGGAGCACATTCGGAGAACGCACAACTTTGTCAGCACCTGCGTGGATATGCACCTTGAAGAATGCGAGAATGTTTGGCCCAAGGGAGTAATGCGGGAACTTTGCCAGCTAGCACAAAGTATTTAGGTGGAATGCCAACTTCTCCAAATAAACTTAGTCCACCATCTAGGGGAATGGACCACCAGGATGGAGACGATTTGTCCCTCTCTGAGGAGGATTTTCCAACAGCAGCAGTTTCTTCTTTGCTCCACCATAGCGTCACCAACGACTCCAAAAGTATGGAGAGAATGATGGAGCGAACGTACTACAAAGATTGGAAACGGATAGGGCTAGGCATTCTGCTACCAAAGTCGACCAGTTCTTCAGCGTCCTCCATTCTACAGAAGGCAGAATCTTTCCGAATTTCATTCGCAAATTCCACATATGGAATGTGCAGATCTTATCCAGCGCTAATTGTTGTACCGAATCTGATAACTGACGAGAGCATGAAGAAGGTTGCTAGGTGTTACCGAGGTGCCAGATTCCCAGTTATTACGTGGCGTCACCCAAGATCACGAGCACTACTTATTCGTGGTGCGGCATTT
>JAHZND010005402.1:0-13523 GCA_027744115.1 Acrocyrtus sp. NNG-2020
GTGTGAGCGCTGAGCGGAGATAGAAGAGAGGAAAGAGCCTCTTTTTAAACGTGGGCTTGTTAGCAAAAAAAGAGAAAGCAAAAGGGGAGGGAGGCAAGTGAAAAGGCATCCAGTTTTGCTCCCAACATCTTCGAGGAACAGATGGGAAATTGGCTCAGTTTGCAGCAACTCCTGCTCTCATCGAGAGCTACGGAAAATACAGCGGGCAAAAATAAGAAGGGTGGAATGTATCTCGTTCCCGAGAAATAATAAAATTTTCCAGCGGAAACAGGAACACATCTTTCCAAGTGTATTTTCCCAGACTCAGTTGCAAATAAATAGATATAAATATTTGGTGAACCTTGAAGCCTGAAGGATAAGAGGAACAGGAAAAAACTTTTTTTCTATCTCCATCAGAAAAAAGTCAAAGCCGGAAGGGGAAGGTTGCTGAAGCTACTTTATTCTTCTTCTTTACGTCGCAACCCCATCCTCATACATCATCCTCCGAAATATTTATTCTGCTCCTGAAGAAAACATAAAAAGAAAAAAAAAGTTACTTTTCCCTCCTCACAATTTCCTCCTTTCGCCGGGGGTAATAGAGAAAAAAATAGATAACGAGGTCGGGGAAAAGGAGAAAAAAAGACTGTTTGATTGTTGCCGTTTCCACTACCTCACAGCTCAACTGGCTTCCCAGTTTTGTTCCGTGGAAGAAAGTTTTCGCTCCGCAAGCTGACGGAAGAAATTGACTTAGAAGAAAACGAAGACTTCTCTTCACTCATCCTTCATACAAGGTTCGTTATCGTTTTGGAAAAAGAAAACAAAATTTATTTCTCGGAATCCATAAAGAGGTATATCCAGCTTAGAATATCGCCATTCTTCCTTCCTCGTCAACAAAGCATTTTTGTATTGTCAAAAAAAAACTTGAAAACGTGCTTTTCCTCAAAACGCGGAAGTGGAAGTTTACATAATAAGAGAACATCTTTTATGATTTCCTCCTGAACTGGAGAGCACATTACCATTGAAAACTGAAAGTGGATGCGGACGGAGAAAGTCAGCATCATCATCCCCGAACTAAATTGCTTCTGCTAATAGTACTAATCATAATTCTACTCTAGAAAATCTCCAAGTTTTTGGGATCAAAGGAGATATTTTTTTTCATCCAGTTCTCCAGAGAAAATGTGTGCTTTAGGGGCATGTCATCATTACCCAAACTCACTTTTGTTAGCGGCGGAACTAGATATAAACCTGGGAAATGGCGACTGTTGGAGGAAATGATTTTTTCCCTGAGTCCACGCAAAAAAACTCTACTCCGGTAGTATTTTCCTGTAACGCACTTCTCGAATGAGATGTCGTAAACCAGTTTTAGGTGATAACTCAATTACAGCCAAACTACTTCCAGTCAGACTCTTACTTCGTAGCTCGCAAAAATGTGTTTTCTGATGCTAAAATAAATTGGGTGCTTAGTCCAGTAAAAAACTTGTTTTTCAAAATATCACTTTCCTCACTTCCACTAAAGTCCCTTTCATCTCACTCTATAAAAAAATTCTAATGTAAATATTAACGCAACTTTCGTGAAAACGACTTCTAATTTATATCCCTCGAAAATCACGTCATAAAACACGAAAAAAAGAAACTTTTCCCTCACTTCTCCACTTCAGTCTCAAGCACGTAAAAATTGCGCTAATAAACGAGACAGCAGTCGAGTGTGCTAATAACTGTGCCAGCAGAAAAACAAAATTTCATCCGGATTCTCATCCTCCTCAGCATCATCATTTCAGCGGAGATTGAGAGTGAAAAATCAAAAAAAAACTTTTTATTTTTTCAACTATTGAAACAAGCTTAACTTACAAGCACGCAGTATATTATAAAAAATACATATATCTCCTGTCAACTTCAAAACGTGCTTATATATCCAAACTCGTATTCCCCGCTCAACGTTTTTCTCCCATCTTCCCTTCCAGTTTGCTGTACAAAATAGTGTTATTCTCCCTACAAAACTTTTCTGCTGGAAACAAGCAAGGGTTGCTGAAACTTTTAGGAAATACTTTCACTTCTTCTTCCCTGCTCAGACTCACACCAGACCACTCACGTTCTTAAAAAGGAAAGTACTCGCTGAACTGGTAGCGTCTCCCCGAAATATCCGTTTCCCTTTCCAGTGACCGTGACTGTTCCTTCATGGGTATTCCAGTGGTGTGATCAAAAATATGTACTTTTTTCTTTGGTAATCGATGAACTTTCCTCTTCAAGTACAACATCAACATGAAAAGTATTTAATGTTATTCCCTTCACATGCGTTTTATGAATGCCGTTTTCTCCGCCACCAAACGTACATTTATTCCTTTGAGTAGAGAAAGGGTTAAGGAACTAGCTGGAAGAAAGAGATAAAGTAGATGTGCACCTTCTCCTCTTTCCACTCCAGAAAATATATTAGCAGCGAGTAGACTTTGGCTGGCGAGCTTCTCCAACTGATAGTAATTATCGACATGTGTGCACTTCCCGAGTGCTTGGTGGCCGGCAGTGGCAGATGACTTGTTTTTTTAATTCCCAGTGTACACTGTATTGAACTCTCATAAAAATATTTTATCCTGAACTCTGCCGACTCTGAATCCGCTAAACCCAACTTTGTTATTTTTTGGTCTGGAGACTCTCCCTAAATAGAAAAAAAAACGTTTTCTCGAGATTCCTACTTCCCAGCTAAAAAAAAAGACTTTTTTTGTCTCTGGAATGAACGAGAACACCGCCGCCTTCATCATCATCGCCATCATCACTAGCACTGCTAATAAGTGATTTCTACTGGCACAGATTACCCAATTCTCAGGACGCTGTGTAGCCAACTTCTACATAACTACTTTTACTTCCCCTCTTTATCCTTTTTGCCCTGCTAAGAATTACCTTGAGAGCGGTTAAAGAACCAGAAAGAGGAGACCCGTGGCTCCCACTCACTTATTTTTCCACACTTTCTCTACTCCTGCTTCCCCTCAGTAATTAAATTGGAGATCTGAGAATAAGAGAGAAAAAATTGCACCAAAATAAAATAAGGTTATTGAGAGTGGTTGCATCACAAAAATATATATTTATCTCTTCCAGGAAAAAGAAACAGTCTTTTTTCCCACTTCTGTTCACTCCTGCAACATCAAATAAGCTACAAAGAACAGTAAAAAAATCCGTGCACTGGTTGCGGGTCGGCAAGTCCCACTTTGTGACAACTAGATCAAATTACACTTTTTTTCTCTTTTCGGACTATTTTTTTGTTTCGGTGTGTGAAGTGAAAAGGGCTTCAATATCTCTCCTTGTAAACAGAGACTGAAAGTAACTAAAATGGAGTTGCTCATTAACGACGAGGACTCTGGCAAAGGTCTCCTTCTGGAGTCAGGCGGAGCCAGTCCACTTTGCCCCGGGTCCGACTGTGATCTCGACTTGCTGGGGAACGACTCAGGTTTATATCACCTCAACGACTCCGTTTTGGCCGGAAACGGCACGGAGATTATCAGCAGCTGGTCTTCCATCGCTATCATGTGCGTTACCTCGGCACTCCTGGGGATACTCATTATTGCGACGGTTGTGGGTAAGCAGTCCGATTAAAATCTTCAATCTTAACGATCCCAAACTCCTTCCCCCTTAAAACATTATATAACTCGATTTCCCCTCTTAATTTTTTTTACTCTCCATTTCAATGAAGCAGTTTCCTCCTTTTTATGGAGGAAGCCATATATTTTCATCTTTATGCAAATTGATAGCTATATCCTCCTCCGTAAGTAGCCTCTAAAAACGGTATCTCTCCCCGCAATGCATTCTAAGCTTCTTCATGGATCATAAAATGATGATGAGAAATCGTTTGGGCATGGAGATTACAGGAAGATGTTGAGCTTCACATGAGTTAATCCCTGTCGCTTGATTCTTCTCCGAAAATATATTATCTACTCCCCTCGCCATACAATAAACTGTGTATTTTGCGAAAATCTTCTCTCCCTTCTTTTCGGGTGTGTGCAATTTGTATATACACAGCGAGAAAGTCGGGAAGGAGAGAACCTCGTAAAAATAGTCCGCCGTGGCTATTATTGTCACCACCACTTAAAGAAAATATGACAGAGATGAGTCTTGCCGAAAAATCGGGAATAAATTTCAGGTTTACCCAATCGAATACGAAAAACGGGCGGTTTTTATTGTCCCAGAAAAAAAGAAAAACAGTCTATCCCAACCAGTCCATCTTTCCCCCTTTTTCTTTATTGGGAAAAGCCCTCAACCACGACCGCCAACCACCTACGGGAAAGAAAAAAGATGGGAAGTGGGCGGTAAAAAATACGTACTTAACTTTAGCTGACTGACCGACCGATCCACAATATTTTTTTTGCTCATCTTTCCGCACTCTGACTCAGTCAGAGTCAGAGCCAGCCCAATACAATATATTTTTTGAGATGGAGTGTTAGCCTCTCTCCTCGTGTAAAAAATAAGAAGGGATTTTATTTTCTCTGACAAAAACAACTTATTTCCTTTATAGAGCGCACGGGTAGCTTTCCCGCTCGCCCTCCTCACAGATCCTTTTAGGAGTTGGGCTTGTTTTGCAAAAACGGAGAAAAATTGCGCTTATGTATGAGCAAGAAATAAATAGAAAATAGAATATTATGTTGTCAGAAAGTTGCATTAATGCTGGCTTGTCCCATGAGAGATGTGCAAATACACAGTCTGGAGCAAACCATTTTTCTTCATCGTCCAACATAAGAAAAAAAAGGTGGACTGGCTATTGCCATGTTCCATACGTTTTTTTTCCTTGTGGAGCTATTCCTCCATAAAAAGATATTATAGAATGTGGGGCCGAGCGCTCTCCCTATCTATTTTTCTGTCACGGTAAAAGAACAAAAAAAAGAATTAAAGGAAAAAGACAAAATAGGAGTTATCTCTGGTGAAAGAAAAGAGTAAATTTTTATATAAAAAATCATAGTGGAAATGTATGGGTGAAATGTGCAGATGCAGATTTACGTATCTGCCAAGAGAGAAAAAGTATTTTGTTTTGTGTGGCAAGCGGCAATTTACTTTCATTTGCAGGATTCCTATAAATTCATTTTTCTCTTTCTGGGAAAATAAAAAAATGTATTTATTTTTCACGGAAAAGTTGCGCATATTTTTTTTGTTTCTGCCTGAGGCTCGCAGTACGCTTTCTGTGCATTTCCGAACATAAAGAGACCACCCTAAGGAGCTCTGAATTATCATGAAGATGTGCCATTAATGACTTCACACAGGTGTACTTATGCATATGTTACTTTTCAGAGAAATATTTTATTTGTCAGAAGTAAAAAAATATTTTTAACTTTTCTCTAAAAAAGAGTGGGATGCGATGTATGCGATGTATGTAATAAAATAAAGCAGCAGACTCCGAAAATAGAAAGTAGGATGCAAAACACAAAATTTCTACTACTTGTAGTATCCGGTTTGCATACGCACCGCCATTTTAATATATTTTTTGGAAAAACCGCACAGGTGGAAAAGTCACGTCGTTAGCAGTACAAAAATAATCAGGTATGCCTACAAGGCTGGAAAATTATATGAAACGTAAATTATAAATTATATCCAAGCTGCATTAGTAGGAGATAGTAACCTTACACATTTTATTTTCCGAGGAATGAGAAGAGCTTCCAGCTATATTTTTATATTGCGCTGTTTCTTCCTCGAAGCTCGCATGCATTGCAACTTTTAGGTACAATTTTTTAATTAGTAAGGAACGAGGTTTTTTCAGCAGCTTTCCCGAGAAAATGGTTAGAACAGCGGGGATGATGACTAAAAATATTTTTCTTTGGAAGTTGCAGCATTACAATATACGAATGAATGAGCAGGGGCAGCACTACCACTTTAATAATATTTTTTGGGAGCCTTTTCCAAAAAAAAAGTTGAGCAATCAAAGAACCTACGGACGAACAGGTAAAATTATGTAATGCTTGTGGATGGCTTTTCTCCTTTATTGTGCATTTCAACAATTTTCTACACGCCACAAAATTCTCAAGAGAGAGGGAAAGACGAGGGGAGACGCAGAGAAAGTGAGCAAAAATCTTTCATTCTGTGCTCCTCTTTTTTAAAAATAAAAATTTATTTTGGCCGTCCTTTCTGCTTTTTTCCCATTATAAAAATGTATAAAAAAGAGGACTGAATGTGTACGCTTGTACAAAAGGGCTCCTTTCTCATTCCTTTTGTGTGCTCAAATATCACATGAATGGCTGAGTACATTTTTATTTTCGCTTCAAGTGCAGCGAAAAGCGGAGTGTGTCAAATGGAGTGTCCTCCACAATTCATTCCCGTTTACTTTTCTGGTGAGCGGCTGAGCGACCATCAAATGCACTTTTTTGTTGCTCTTCCTTTCTCTGGTACCTGGTGCCACGGAAAAAATAAAATTGGGTGAAAAGGTAAAAAAAAACATGAAAAACTCAAAAAAAATCTCGTCATTGGGAAACAAAGGAATAACCTTTTTTATTCTCAGCGCTGTAGCCATCATCGTCCATGATTGTGTGCAGAAAAGGGTTGCTTTGTCTGAGCAAATATGAGTGGTGACTGGTGCTTAAGTTTGTATTATTGCTTTCTAGTAAAAAAGCTAAAAATCACGAGATCGAGATGAAAGAACTGTCGAAAAACGTAAAAATCTACTTTGTTTAGTTGCGGATTTTATTTTTCTCTTTTCCAAAAAAAATAAAATCAGGGAAAAGAAAAAAAACACGTGCGGTAAAGGAAGAGATAAATATGAGCGGAGAGGAAGTGGAAGCTGAAGAGAAAAGGGAGTAGAAAAAAAGCTTATTTTTGCGGTTTTTCTTCCTGCATGTACAACTGCAGCGGAGTCGACCCAGGAAAAAGAGAATACCGCCAGCTTTCCTTTTTAGTATCTTTTCCATACGTTTCTCCAGAGACCTAGAGAATAAAAAAGATGCTTTTTTTTCAACGGACTAAGGCCACTAAGCATTCTCCTACTGGAGAAATATCTCAGCATTACTGGACTCTTTTGGGAGTAGTTGAAAAATAAAATATATTGGCTGATTCTCAGTCTAGTGAGGCAGGCGTGAATGTATCCGGCCTACCTAGAAAGTAAATAAAAAGAGGACAAAAAAACTTTTCTTCTTGCTAAGTTTAAGCAGGGTACACCACTTACATAATAATATGATAAGGACATGCGACAATATGTCAAGTAACGATGTTCTCCAGCGGCTCCCCCATACATAAAAAATAAGATAAAAAAAAGTTTACTTTTGCCAACTTTTTCTCCTGCCCTAAATGTACTTCCATTTTCCCCTTTTATGGAATCTCCCCTTTTCTTTCGAGTGGGAGTGACATCCCCAATCGAAGTCGCACTACATTTATTTATTTCCCACCTAATGCATATGATTAAGTAAATGTGGAGGCGCTTTAAATAAAGATCCCTGTTCCGCACTCACTTCTTGAGATAGTGATACGCGGCGGGAATACCTAGAGGGGAAAAAGATGAATTTGAAATTTTGGAGATGCGGAGGAATGTGAGAGTTCCGAGTGGGTGAGAGGGAGTGAGAGGGAGTGAGTGACGAGGTGCAATTTTGTATTGAGTTTTACGCTCTAGTAAGCAATGACTTTTTCATATCGCGAGATGAAAAGCTTGAGTGGAAGGAGAAAAAAGGTAACATGTGATGGTGCAAAGAAAAAAAAGGAAAAGACCTTACATGTACACACATACGTAGGGTTTTCATTAGAAAAAGGAAAACTTTTTTCTTACCTCTTTTTCTCGTTCTCTTGAAGGGAACAAAATATCTTATCGGGAGCACGGACGGAACAAAGCACAGACAGCTTTTTGGGCGCCAGCTAGAAAAAAAATACATTTGCATAGGAAAGTGTGTATTCCTTTACAAAATATGTAACCAGCTCGCTGTGTTGACCTAACACTCCATATTTTTATTATGGGAGATGTGCTGGAGAAACCTGGAGGAGCTTTTTCCTCAAATGTACTTTTGGAGGGGATGTTTGATATGGGAATGGATACGGAGGAGTAGTGGTGGAAAAAAGAAATCGCTTTTAGAGGTTGGATGGTGGAAACGGAAGAAAATAAAAGGATGTGTGCAGTGCGGTGCATAACATGATATAAAAATTTTCTTCAGGGTAGAAGGGGAAAGGGAAAGGTGGGGAAATGGCAGTATCAATATTTGCACTAGTGTACAGGTAAACATTTGGACGGTTTATTGCTGTTTTCGGCAGGTGAAATTGGGAAATGATGTTAAGGTAATGGAAATGGAATACGCACACGCTCCGTTTGCTCTAAAGGCGTGAATACGGTTATTGGGAAGTGGAAGATGTAAGGATAGAATAGAGAAATGTGCGGAACGCACAATAAAATGTTCCTGGAGAATCTGTCCTGAGTAGTTTAAATAGATGGTTTTGAAATACAAAAAAATGGTGATGGGAACGGATACAATTATTTTTGGAATTTGGTTGTTTTCATGATAATGGCAAGAAGGAAAATGAGCAGATCAGGCGTACTTTTGTGACTTGGACGGCGTATATAAAAATTATATTTTTGGTATATAAGCACTTGTCCGTAGATCTCTTCTCTGTCCATTTTCACGTCTGTTTTGAACGAATGGATTTTTGCCCTTTGCATTTACCTGTGTGTAAGGTTTCTTGTACGCCTAAGCAAGTTGTCCACCATCCACCATTCCTTTTCTGTGTTTGCACTCGCCCACTTATCATTTATTCTAAGCCACGGAAACTGTCCGTGAACAGCAAATGTGTGCAAAACACTCTCGTGTGAAAAAGGTGGGGAGGCGATATCAAATATTTATAAATGTGATCCCATGATCTTATTAATATTTACCTACATATTTTGGGAATGATACTTTCGTCCGGCTCACCGCACTCTTTTTTTCACTGGTATGTTTTTTTTTCCACTCGGGCCATTCCCTGGAAAATAAATAAAATCTTGTTAGGTATACAATATACAGCACATTTTGAGAGGTTGAGAAAGGCCTTCTCCGAAAAGACAATTGCATCAGTGTACGCCAAAAAATGATGTTTAAAAGGGTGAACGAAATCATTACTGTTAACTGCCTTACCACTAACAATGAAAAGAAATGTAAAAACAAAAATGGCATTATTATTACGAGCGTCATTCGGAATAAGTGGAAACGGCATAAAATGTTAGTGAATAATTCGCAAAACAAAAATGGAATGGCATGCACTTCCCCTTAGAATGTAAAAACATATTTTTTTTTTGAAAACTGAGCATCCCATTGTCGAGAGTTACAGCTATTGGATGAGTGACCAACCCTTTCATGGAAATTACTACGTGCATTACAGCCCATCCCTACATATTTTATTTGCAAGTGTACATGTCTGCTTACTTTGACGACCGAAAATTGGAACGCGCATTTTATAGAGAGTGAGCACTTTAAAATAATACCAGTGCTCTTTTAAATTGCTAAGTGAAGCTAAAACATGAAGACATTACCATTTCTGCGAAGTTTACGAGTTGCAATGAAATACGGTAACTAGGCTGGAATGAACTTACTGGAACGTGAGGATATACCCTCCACTCCGAAATGATAATGGTAATACCACTGCTCCTGCCCCTTACTTTCCCTTGCTCTTTTCCAACTCAGTGCGCTTTAAAGTACTTCACTCTAAAGAGTCTCCCTTCACCCTCCAAACAAGAGTGACATTCAATCCTTGGAAATTTTCATATCGTGTGACATGTTCCGTAATAATGTAGCATGCAAAATTAGAAAGCGTCGTATCCAACAGACACTCATTCCATCTCACATTACTAAATTTTACATCCATTTCCCTCCGAAATTGGTAGCCCTCCCTAGATACATAGTCTATAATTATTAATGTCAGCTGCAAACAGACAGTCTCTCTCAGAAAAAAATATATTTAAAAAACTAGTCACTATTATAGTCACCTTTTTCTTGCTCAAGTAACTATTTACTCAAAAAAAAGAGATCCATATGACGTGCGTTTATACTAGTGGAGAAATGATAGGAGAAGGTTATACCCATTTTTAGTTTCAATTTCATAGAGACAATAGGCAGGGAAGTGGGAAGGAGTGAGAAGCTTCTCATTCCTCATTTCGCTCACTTTCGAGAATCCAGAATCGAAATGATTTAATGGAATGTCATACATGTGAAATTGATGGGCAGCCATTTTCTCCCTGGAATAAAAGCAATACTGCTCCTGTATGTCACGGAAAATGAGGATACCGAAAAAGAGAAAGGGAAGGGCCCTATGCGACGTAGTCATCAAAGAGAAATGAGATTAAAATGGAACATTACACACGGCAGATTTCTCCCGCTCTCTCTTTCTCCGGTTCTCTGTTCTCAACAAATATTCGCATTTACCATTTTCAGTCAGGAATAATATCATTTGAAAATGATTCCAAAAAGAACTTTTTCTTTAGCTAGGAAAAAATACAATCTTTACAAGGGTGAGATAGAGGTGAAAGCAAGAAGGGTATTATTTGCTAAAAATATATATTTTAATAAAAAATTTCCTGTTTTCATCGCTCCACCGCTCTTTCTCATTTTGATAGGCATACGATTAAGCACTGGGAATAAATAGCGAGTAATAAACTTTTTTCACAGGTTTAAATAGCTTTTCTCATTGAAGTCATTTCCATGAGTAGACATCATATTATTTTTCATGTATTGGGAAACAGGTAATCGCTTTTATATTTTCCAGTTGGGTGGATTGACGCACAGAAGTTACAGACAAAAACTTGTTTTCCAGTGGGTCCTTCATATTTATTATTTTTGCGTGACGTGCCATCAATTTTAAAACGCTTTTTTGATGAGCTTTTCGCAGCAACTGTAAGAAGCGTCGATCTAAAGAAATTGTTTTTCCGGGGAAGCGCGCTCAATATGTGGAGATATTTAATTTTCCTCGAAGGTATAATCCCATTCGTTTTACTTTATGTCAAGTTGAGTCACCAGTCACCGAAAATGAAGGAAAGCCAATTTTTCAAGACACGACATGACACGACATGGGTAATATCGCAAAATGCGGAGGCACAATACTTATTTCCCTTTAGGCACCTGCCACTTAGGTATATTTAGTACCAAGGTTGCATTTCGCTGTCGCTGCACCATGTAAACTTTCCAGGAGAAGATTCTCTTGTAAATTACTTTCTAAAATAGCCGTATACATCAGCACCACTTTACTAGGAATTGCACTATAATTATCAGCGCTAATTAGTACCCCAGGGAATTCAGCCATATTGCCATCTCTCCCTCTCTCCTGTAGGATTCCGGATTAAGAAAGGTTACAGAGTTCAGGCCCTTACCCAGCAAAATGTAAAATTTTAGTTGCATACCAACATCCACGGAAATGTCTTCCAGCCCACTTTCCAGAACATCTGCCCACTATCTTCTTGCAGAACTTCTTCCGACATTTGAAAAATAAGACGAACACAAAGAAGAAACCCAGGCAATATTTCATTTTTCCCAAGATCCTATAACTTTCCCGTTTTTAATTGACTTCTTTGTGACTTTTCTTCTATCCTTTGAGCATACGAAAGAATGTGCATTCCACGAAGCAATTTTTAATTTGCGATGTAGATATCCACCCAAAAATAAAATTCAGCTCTGAACTCCTTTTTTGATTAAATTGCTCATTTTTCGATTTACCATCTTTCATTGACTTTTTTCTGTGCAGCTTTCCAGCAAAGGATAAAAAGTGGCATATTCCCTTGCATTCTCACATAATATTATTCATAGGCAAACAATATTCTCCATTGCAAATCAGAAAAAAAATTATATCTATTTCCTCCCCAGAGAACAGAATTTGTAGCAGCTGTGCATGTTCACTAGAGTGAAGATCTGATAAAATGATGAATGCCCGGGAATAAGGATGCAAAGTAGAAACATTTTTTCTCGGGTATGGCAATTGATAAAAAAAGGCTCAAGACTGAGAACCGAAGCTAGGAGACAAAATTCAGTTTTTTACTTCTTAAGTGGCCCTATCTTTACTTGCCGTGTGGTAAATCGTAGCGGTGGAGGCATGCTCGTATATATGGAGAAATATTATTCATTTTTGGTGTTTTGAGGACGGAGAGATGTACAATCTAAAAATCGAAGAGAAATGTAATATTTTCTGGAGAAGTCCCAATACTTGTAGGTAGCTCTACTTCATCAGAGTAAAAAAGAAGCTTAAAAGTTTTTGGAAATTGACTAGAAAAGAAAACGGGAGAAAATGGGGTAAGAAAGAAGAGACTGTGACTATGCACATTATTATTGGTTTTTGCTACAGTTTTTATACAGTCGTCGATGATGTGGAGGAGATGTCGAGCAAAAGTTTTCATTTTCCAGGCGATCCCGATTCCGTAGTACTCTCACTTTCTTTTAGGAACGCTTATCGGGCTATTTTTCCTTTTCTTGATAATTTTTTTTCTTTTTCTTTGATGGAATAGGGAAATAAAAGGATACAGAGTGAGATAGCAGCAAAAATGCAAAGGAGGAAAAGTAAAGAAAAATAAATAACTTGGTCGCTCCTTTTCCGATTTTCAAGGGAAACTGATACAAAAATGGAAAACTTTCTCGATTTCACTTTCAGTTGAAAGAATGTACCGAAGTTGTTAGATGGAACATGTTTTTCAACGAATGAGTTTTTAAAAAGTGGAAGAAAAAGTTTTTCTTTGAGCGAGTGAGGACAACTTCTCGTCAAAATACAGCTAGAATAGGATCACAATGATGAGAGCGGAGAGGAAATAATGGTGAATTGGAAAATGAGCAAAAAATACTTTATCGCCTCATTACGCCAAAAAAGCTCCTGTCAATTGGAACTGATACGGTTGTCAGTTTAAAAACAAAAAACAATTCGCAGGGAATTAATTAGAGCGGTGGTGGAGGAAGCTGGGCGATGACTACCAAGAACATTTATTTTGATCATCAGCTTAATTGTTCCAGCGAGCAGTTATAATTATCTATAGGATGAGCAAAACGTATAAAAAATAAATTATTCTCTGAAATTTCTCGTAAAATTGGAAAGTTATCAAACTTGTTTTTCTGTGATTTTTGGCCGAGTCTCCGGTATTAATACTTTCCTATTCTGTATTCATCTATTCTTGGAATGTTCCCACCTGCGAGAAATAATCAAGGAGAAGAAGATTGAAGGCTACCTACGAAAAAAATGTTTTCGGTCGATTTCGCAATTCTGATTGCAACAATGTTCTCTCAAGGTCTGTAAGGCAATTAATAACGAGGAGTGGAGATGTCTTTTAAGAAAATGATTTATTTTTGCTTTTATTTTCGCCATCCCTCGCCATCTCGTTTCCCATGAATGGAAACTTTTGAATAGTAAATCAAGCCTGGAGATAAGACGGGATTCGAAATGAATGGGTCCTGTTTCAAGATTGTTGCTGTTTTTGCTTCAACGGTTTATCATCATTGCACGCTCCTATTCCTTTATTTAATTAATACAAAAATATATAATTTTCCTTGAATGACGATCAAATATCCCCGGTTTTTGGCAGGTTACGCGTGCAACTTATTTTTTAAAAACCTTCTTTCCAGGAGAAAACAATGCGCACAAGAAAAGTTCACTTTTAAAAAAAA
>JAHZND010005403.1:0-19235 GCA_027744115.1 Acrocyrtus sp. NNG-2020
GGATCATTTAGTTGCCTAAGTTGTTGTAAGGTGAAGATATTGTTGAGTAGGAAGACCAATTGTAAATGTCAATTGATACTTGAAACAATTCAATAAAGAATAACTAACTAACTAACTATGGCTGAATCATGAATAGGATGTCTGGAATATGTAAAATTGGCAAGTTATGCTTCTTGAATTTGATACGCAGCAAAACGTGTATAATGTACATGTCAACTTGGTTCAAAATATATACCATAGACGACACATTATATAGGCGTTGTATATCCAAGTTAAAAAGAGTAACTGTACCTGCGAAATCCAAATTCGTTTCCGTATTGAACTGTTAACGTTAATATAATATCACGCTTGCGAACCAACAGATCATAACTACTTCTCATGTACACACTATTTCTTCTTACATCAAGTCCAATGGAGTACGCATAAAGCGCCAAAATCACACAATTAATCTCATTTATGAACCGAATATCACAGCCACTGTTTAAATGTGCTTTACAAACTGGATAACCGTTCTTGTTAGCAGTTCCAACAGATGGGCACGACAAAATAAAACATTTGTTCAGTACAAACCCATTCATACTCTTCAAGTTAAACGTTAGAGATTTGAGCTGTGCACCAAGCGTTCCCCGACCACGCAGTTTCAGTGGAGCACTGGTCGCAAGAAAAATCAGAAACCTTGAAATACACCGAACCGAACACTATCGTAAGAAGTAGCTGCAGTTAGTTCATCTGAACAAGGGGCATCAAACCACTTGCAACTAGTTTGTAAATGAGTTATAGCATCAGCAATTAGCCGAGTAAAGGCCGGCATCGTTGCCAATTTCCACATTCACTATCACCGCAGAGAGTGTTCAGTAATAACTGAATAAACGTCATTAAAGGAGCAATAAATTAGTCACTTAGTTTCAAAGTAAACGAATGTCTTTTGAACATCGCGCCATACTCTCCCTGAATTACAGGGGTGAATTGAGCCATTATACATCAGAGATGAGCCAAGTCTCATGTCAGGAAATAGATGCAAGAAATTTTCCTGGACTACTCTTTACTATAAAATGGCATTTTAAAAGTTTTTGCCAAAATTTACTCTTACAGTATGTAGCTCTCAGGAAATAGATGCAAGAAATTTTCATGGACTACTCTTTACTATAAAATGGCATTTTAAAAGTTTTTCCCTTAATTTACTCTTACAGTATGTAGCTCTCAGGAAATAGATGCAAGAAATTTTCATGGACTACTCGTTACTATAAAATGGCATTTTAAAAGTTTTTGCCAAAATTTACTGTTACAGTATGTAGCTCTCAGGAAATAGATGCAAGAAATTTTCATGGACTACTCTTTACTATAAAATGGCATTTTAAAAGTTTTTGTCCTAAATTACTCTTACAGTATGTAGCTCTCATGTTAGTTGTGCGATTATAAGCTTATCATGAATTTTTTAAAGTCTATTAAAAATATTTGTTGTTAAATGAACCAAGTTAAAATAACATGAAAGATGTTATATGGATTAAATTAGCAGTACTGTTGTAAGAATAAAGTTAAATTTACAATGAGATTTCAGGGATACACAACTCGACGATTGCATATGTAATATATGAGCCACTAATTAGCACGAATAATCCATTATACGTTTTCATATATTTATTTACATATTAAGTTACAAATTAAAATTTATTTATATATTTCAACTACAGAGATTGAATTTACTAGTACAAGAAAGAGCTAGTACAAGAATTTTGACTTGAAATTGAGAATTATAAATGTTGGGTATAACCTAAGCGGCTATCTACATAAAAATTTAAATTATAATCCAATGTTAATGTTAATATTGTTCAGTTTGTATCCATTTCTTCTTCATCGTCACACTCGGCTTGCTCATCTTCTTCATCTTCACATCCGGCTTGCTCAACTTCTTCATCTCCTTCATCTTCACAATAACGGGGCAACGGTCGTCGTTTACTTCTGCTAAGGCTACCGTCATAAAATCGACAGGTTTTCCACTTGCAGCCACATACGATGGGACCAACTCCCCTGCACTATTTGCAATGAGCCTGTGCATCCAGTAACCCTTTAGCGGTTTTGCTAAATTTCCTCCACGAATATTCCCTAATTCAGCTGAGGATGATGGTACAGAAGAAGGTTGAGGAAGTCTGACAAAACTCGGCGGCTTGCTAGCATACTTTCGCCAGAAATGAAGGGTGAAGTCAAAGTGCCTTTTCATGAACAAATTTAAACGATGAATCCAATCCGGAGAGCAAAGTATATCGGTTGACTCCAAATAAGAATTTAATAGCGTGTACATATTCGTCTGATCAATTTTCTTCACATCCCAATTAGGTAGCTGCGATTGAATGGGAAAACCAGGCTCAGTTCCACAATTCACAATCGCGTTTCCACGAAAGAAAGCAAGGACGCTCAGGCTTTCCGCACCAAAAACACCAACATCAGCTCCCTTGAGAAGATAGCCGAGGTTTTCATAGCGATGAGTTACAGTAAAAATTGTGTTTTCGTGCTCCAAACTTATGGCTAATCTACCATTGACATGTCTAGCAGAGCCACTCGCTCGAGCTACAAATCCACGACTTGGAGTTCGCGCAGTAGAGTATCGCCCACCAACGTAGATCGCCTTATCCAGCTCAAATACTGCCTTATAAACTGAACACCTTGGATCAACTTCCGGATTTTCGCGCTCCATATCGAGGATTGACTGCGTGGCCAAAGGATGGCTGTCTTGAGTGCGAAGCGCAAATGCTATTCCAATCTGACCAAGGATGACAAGCAGTTGTTCGAAAGTTCCTTTATGTAAAGGGATACGGATATTGTGCAAGTGAAAAGGTACTCCATAGAGAGCTGCTTCGATACACAGTGCTAGCACTAACGCAGATTTTATATCATACTGCTCCTCATAGGACAAAGAGTAGTGGCGGCGCAAAATTTCATCTGATCCTGGGTCAAATCTTGACACAGAAAGATATTTGAGTGTAGCACTGAATGCATGTACGTCACCACCCAGTATAGTCAATTCACCATCACGAGCTATTGTCCCGGCAAAATATCTTGTAAAACCCGCTTGTACTGCGTGCACATTTAGCGCTCTGTTATACACTAATTCGACAAAATATTTTCCATCACGAACACAGCTTACACACCGGATTGTAGACTCTGAAAATTTGAAACATGGCTGCTGCTCTCGTACATAATTGTCACACAGTCGCCATTTCCGTGCCTTTAAAAGTCCTGTGTTTAATCTTCTTAAGTGCAGAGTGTATGTTTGCTTGCAAATGTAAAAGAAATAATCTGGAAGTTCTGGAATAAAAAGTTTCTGATCAGGAAGTTGAGAAATGCGGCTAATAAATTCCACGACGTCTGAAGTTTTGAGCTTTGCTGGATCGTCAACTGAGCTTCCCACGGCGAAGAGTAATATGCGAGCTGGTAATCCCACTGGATTAAGACTCAAGTGATGAGTTACACACGTGTCACTTGTTGACAGAGCCTTGTTGAAACAATTACCAGCAGTGCACACATGCACAAATCGACGGTCCGACGACTGAAGGTTGCGGTAGATAAGAGAGTTCCGGAAAATGTCGAATCCAAGCTGCTCTGTCAGTACAACTAAAATTTTTCCATCAGCAAGGGCGCAACTGGCATGAACTGTAAAAGTGTAAAGCAGTCGGTATATTCAATCAGTTTATAAATCGACATTGACCAGCATGACCAACTTTTATTTACTAACGTAATTTAAACTCTTACATTTTTTATCGACTATAGTTTCTTTTGTAAACTTTCCTCCACTGTACGGTCCACTAGCAAAATTGCACATCCGTTCAACGTCACGAGCAAATCTGACGTCTGCAATAATTAAAGAAAAGTGTTATTGCAAACAATAGAAGGTTTCACACATAATGATAATAGTAAAAAATAGAGTATAGAAGCCGAGTAAATACTTACGTTCTGGCAGCAGAGACTCGGCCAGGGAGGGGACGCAGGCTAGCTCAATCCTTTTCAGCTCAGCATCCATCTCTTGCATGTACTCGTCGATATTCGGAACTAAAAACAATAGTATAAATACGTAATTAGTTTCACAGGTGAGTATAGATATAAGAAATGAGTACAAATCAACAGCAACTTTAAATTCACTATTCACAAAAGTAGGTATAGCTGCAAAACAAACGGTTAGCAATCTAGCACTCACGATCAATTTCCAGTTGCTCCCTTTCCAGATATATCCGGTGATGAGTAGGACATAGCAGCGTATCGTTTCCGTACCCAGTTAGCCCCATGCAGCCATAACGCCAGCAAAAGGATAGCTTTTCGTTGGTTATTGGGAAGACGAGCAGTAGCTCGTTCCGCGTCACATCATAATGTAGAATAATCGTATGTTTCTCCAACGGAATTGACTCAATCCCGACGGGCTGTTCCGCTTCTAGTTTGAATTTCTGCACACTCGACACCGTCCCCACATTTAGCTTGACACACTCTGTTAATGAGATTAAATGCTTTCGAACTTTGTTGCTACACATCTGTGTAACAGTTCGTTCAAACTGCACCAAAACACGGTTATAGCTCTCTGACAGCAAATGAAAAAGCTGATCTGGACTGTTAATAAACAGTCTATCGCGTAGACACCGTTGAACTAATAGCCTAGCATTTGATGCAAACGGCTCAGCAGTCACGTACTTGTATAATTCCAGGTGAGGAATCATTGAGACGGGATCTAAAATATCCCACTGGTAATTATTGTCTGCCATTTCGTAGCAGAAACTAGTATAACGTTAGTCCTAGTACAAAAACTACAAAATTGGCTTTAAGTTTTTAGTTTTTAGTTCAGTTCAGCTAGTAAAAACTAAAAAAACGAAAATCGAGAGTAAATTCGGCTAGTAGAACTATTACCGCTAAAAGCGTAACCACGACTGAACTTGTATACAGTATATCGGAAGGAAGAGGGGATGATAAGAGAGCGTAAATTTGAATTTACCGCACAAACTGACTAGCCAATGCTAGTTGACTGGAGTGTAGTAGTGGCGAGTTTAGTGTGGAGAGGATATATGGAGAGGAAAAGCATTGCTAGTATTTTACGTTCCGACTTGCGGCTAGCAGGATGACATCCTCACCTTCTTCCTCCTTCTCCTCACTCTTACTCTGCCAACCACAACTTCAACACTGCGCCGGTGCGAGTGAGCTAGTTAATAATCTTTCGAAATTTGCAGTTGTTGAGCTGGCGAAAGCAGGCTATTCCAGTGTAAAATTAAATAAAATCTTTAGCGAAGGGTCGGGCAAGCTAGTGCTGTTTACTTCTCATCCACTGTTTGGAAAAGTGTAAAAAAGGACGAACTAGGACTACTCGCTGTTGTGAGCGAGGAGAGGAAGTGCGAACGTACTGCAGGCTTAGGACTACCTCCAACTTTACAGATTCGCCTGCCTCCACTACTAATGTGAGTAGCTGATTAGTGAGAAGTTAATTATAGTCAGCGAGTGTAAGAGGAAAGATAATAGAGTAAATTAAGCAACGTAGTTTTAAGTGAGTAGTTAAAATGGAGGGAAATAAGGACAAGGGGAAGATAGAAGGAGCTAGAAGTAGCGGACTAGGGGGGTCATTCCTGAGTGATGCAGTGCTGGAACTGAATTTGGACGCGCTAAAAATCAGTGACTATGACGAGGCAATGGAGAGGATCGAGAAGAGTGACGAGAAGAAACTTCCACTGCCCGCTCCCGGCTATACACTGGAATGGGATGACAACGGGACCGGCTTCTTTATCCGCAACCCGAAATTCCCATACTTTTCGCTGGTTGTGTGCCCAGTAAATGGATGTCGACACTACACCGGAGGTGGGATACTCTGCCCAGACCACTACCCTTATCACCCGTCTCAAGAGGAGGAAGAGCCGCTAGCCGGCCCCTCTCGCAACGCGCTGCCATCTTCATCTGCTGGAGGCGCTATACAATCTTCATCTGCTCGAGGCGCTATACAATCTTCATCTGCTGGAGGTGCTATGCAATCTTCATCTGCTGGGGGTGCTGCCGCAAGGGGAGCAACTGGGAAACCAGAGGAAATTGTGCTTCAGCCTTCGAACATAAACTTTGGAACAACCACTGAACTAAAAGGTAAGGGGGCTTTAGCAGTACAAAGTTAGCTTAATACAATAATAGTAATCAATAGACCATGTTTAGCAGACTGTCGAAATTATTAATTCCGTTTTAATCTAGAAATCAAAAGGATCCTGCTGGTGGCCGCCTCCGACCTGCTACTGGACGCTGGCGATGATGAAGAGCAGAGGATCGAGAGGGTGAAAAAGTACTTTGGGAGCGAGGAAGGACAGTTCGGACTGATAGTGGAGGATGAATTTTGGCTGACTAATGACAACACTGCCAATCTACGCATCATGCAGTGCTTCACTGGAAAGGGGGAGGAGATTTGTGCCTGGGGGAGTTGCTATCATGTGGCACTAGGACGGGACAGTTTGCCACGCTACTGTAGAACTCATCAACCAGACGGAGGAGGCACAGGGGGCCAGTCAGCAGGAGCAGGGCGGTTCAACTCTAACTACTCAATTCTCGGATTGGGCGAAGGTCTGACATCGGAAGATGATCCAAGCAGCAGTGGAGTAGCCACGGCAGGTGAGTGACACGGAATTAGTACACTAGCGTGCAATCATAATTGTTCAGTATTTCTGAAACATACTCGAAAATGGTAAATTTTAAAGCAGAAAGTTATAAAATCATATAGGAAAGAGTTCAGCGAAGAGTGGAAAGATTCGATCTCCGCTGCGCCATCTGATAGTCACTGCTGTACACAAGCGTCTAGTTTCAGATGGAATGAAAAAGATGTGCGCTAACTGGATCAAATTCTTCGAGCTGGTCAAAGAACAGGGCCCTACAGGATGGAGTGTGAATGTTAAAGACTTCAAAGCGACATTTATCGTTGATAATGGGTTTATGTACAAGCATATGAGTAAAGCGGTAAGTGCATTTGCACTAATAATTTTCAATTTTAAGTACAGTGGGTCTTCTTCTATATCACGCCCTTCCTCAAAGCTGAAATGTAAATACTGTGAATTGCAGGGAAAGACAGTTTCGTACGTGAAAACATGTCCAGTTGACTACTGTTTCCGCTCCAGAGTAATTCAGGCGTATGGAAGATGCAAGCATCACAAGGACAACAGGAAAAAAAACAAAAACTAATGTCATACAACTCTCGCTAAGTTACTCTCTGGCCTGAATTACTAACATATCATAATATGAATTGTTAAATGTGAAAATGTACGCAAGTAGATTTAAGTTGCGATATTGTTCATTCATGTACTCTCATTTTTATTATTCCCGGTTAGAATCATTCGTGTAACAAGTTTACGTAGTAAATAAAGGTAGTAGTAATTCTCAGCTAATAGTTATGTAGTTTATATTCACTGCACCTGATCACATAGTACATAAAAATTGTGTATAACAGTTCCGAGTGCATAACAGTTCCAAGTGCATAACAGTTCCGAGTGCATAACAGGTCCGAGTGCATAACAGATCCAAGTGCATAACAGGTCGAAATCCCACAAAACACAAACTCCTCCTCCTTTCCCTCCCCCATACCCGTAGACACGGGATTATGTAAAAAAAATGTTTCCTTATAATGATAACCCTTTTTATGATAACCGTGTTAAATTTAGTTTATTATGCCAAGATATTTATACGAGCAATAAAGTCAAAACTCTTTTTTATTGAACCTTTAATTTATTGCTAAAGATCTTTTTGCATCATAACAAGATCCACCTTGACCTTTGGCTTTCCAGTCCCTTCTCGCTTTTCCACGACCTCGTCAGTCCGCCTGAATCCGCGTCGTTCGTACCACTCCAACATTTCCTTTCTTTGCAGGTACAAGCTCAGTTTGAGTGCGGTGCAGTTCCATTCCCGAGCCTTGTCGTCGGCAGCAGCCACCAACTTCTTTCCAATTCCAGCCATTTGCAGATCCGGCTGGACGCAGAGCAGTCCTGTGTACGCTATCTTGCCTTGGCGCTCTACGTATACACATCCAACTATCTTTCCTCCATTCACGGAGTTGTCCACACATTTTAAAATCAGAGCACCCGGCCGTTCCATCTCCTTCCTTAGCAAGACCGGGTCCCCTTTGGTACCAGTAACGTAGTCTGCTTCAGAAGTCCATCCCATTTTAGACTCCTCTCCCCTGAAACACTTCTCCACTAGGATGGCCAGCTCCGAAATGTCGTCCGTTGTCGCCTGAACGATTTCCATTGTTTCCTTCGAACTAAAGCCAACATAAAAGTGCATAATTTTTATATGAATTTTATTTTTTAAAAATATTTAATTCCCTTACCAAGCGACCGCTATTATTCTGTATAAATGATTGCAAAAGTCTGAATTATACTCATTCAGATCACTACTTTCATATCTGGTCGGAATAGGTGTGATGACGCTTATCCTCCCAACTGGCCACACTTATGTAATTCACAGCTCCTGGTCAGCTGCAATTCTTTTGGAATTTAGCTGTGCCAATGCAATGTCAAGGACAATTTTTCACGCAGCAAGAGCAAGCCCATGTCTGTCGGATGAATATTCGCATCATACAAAATACCTAGAGGAATTCAGCAAAATAAATCCAATTCCATTCTCAATATCTCCAAGCACATTATCCATTCGTGCAACAGGAGGTCTCAGGTATACGCAGAGCAGCCAAAGTTTCATGTGCTTATCTGCAAAGCTTGCTATAAGCATACTCTGTAGCATTTTCTCATTGTCTATCTATTTTTATGAATGTTCTTTCCCAACACAATGTTTTCAGTTAATCTAACGTCTTGTAAAATATTTAAAGATTTGGAGAGGAGGAATCCGGACCATATCCCATGAGGCAGCGAGGGAAACTTAGAAATGTTAAATGTTGAAACTGGTCGATTTGTAGTAATGCCTTTATGCCTAAATGTGATTTACTAATTGTTGTAGTTTTAAAGGCTGTCTTAATGGGGCAACACGATCTTCTTATTGATATGTATTTGATCTTCTTGGATAGGTGAATATTATTATCAGCTAACTGACTAACTACTTTGATTTCCAATTATATGGGAGTAATTTGTTGCTTTGAAACCTGTCTTAATCAGGTAAAGTGTTAGTCTTAATCATACATACACCTTACGTAGTATACCATCGATAAAAACCTTATAATTCAATATACTGTAAAGTCCCATTAACAATTTATTGAAATTGTATTAAATAACGTGTAATTAATTACTAATTTGATTTTATAAAATTGAAACCTAATAAAAACAATAAAATTCGGAAAGTAGAGTGTAGCTAATAGCTAGTTTTTCATGCTTGGCATGTACTATTTGCTAACTTAAAAATGAAATAATATTTCCATTCATTTGAAATAAATTTCTATTTTCAGAGGAAGGTGGCAGCATTAAAACCAAGGAAACGAGCATGGTCAAGTGTTGAATTGGCAGGCAAGCTGAATAGAGTTCGTTAGCATTCAATTTATGGCTTTGTTTTTTTGTTCACTTCTCGGAATTCAGTCTATTCAACGGTAGCAGCCATTTTCTCTCTATTGTCATTAGTAGTGCTACTGTCAATGCTCATAATTTCTGTTTCGTGGCCGAGGCTTTCAGACTGATTCCCACTTCCATATTGCTCCATAATCGCAGCAATTTTTTCTGTTGAAAAAAATAACTTTTTAGCAAAAAAATTATAATGCCGTATGTAAATGTCGAGAATCTTCCCCGCCCAACCATTAATTTTACTGTAGATGGGTTACCAGTAGTGGAAGTGATCCTTGGAGTGAGGCATAAGTACATCACCCAGTTCAATTGTCTTCTGAAGGAGAAGCTTCCGGCGGGAAAGTATGCAAAGATACACTTCAAATATCATCTTCCCAATTCGACAATGAAGCTGATGTGGACTTTGGAGGGGAACTACCTCGACGACGTCATTTCTGTGGGGATTCCGTACGGATTTCTCCAAAACGTTAGCGACGAAGCCTTGGCAGATCTGATGTTGTACGCCAAGCAAGTTCTTCTCTGCGATCGGGTCGTCATCTGCTTCTCCAGGATGAGACCAGACTGGGGTAAAAAGGCCCACTTACAGTACTCATTACTGATTACATTTTGTTAAGGAAGTAGAATAAACTAATTTCTTTTTTCTTATCTAATTAACCCTTCCAGCTCTGCTGATTGTTAGATTCATGTACATGGGATGTTTTGAAGTGCAAGCGTGGAGCCCACTTGTGCCCTTTCCTGACCACAGGAACACCCACTTGGTGTACCCTATGCATCTAGTTTCCGAATAATGGGGACCCGATGGACTCTCACTCTACTTCAGACTCTACATCTTAACACCTACATCTATCATTTCATTGCTCAATCAACAATATAATATTTATTTGTAAAAGTTTGCTTGAGTTTTCAGTTTGAAATAGAATGAGAAAATTTGGAAAAATGGAACCGTTACATGAATTTTTTTTTTCAAGGTCTCGGCAATTTTATTGCACGCAAATTAAAAATTCGACATTAGCACACGCTCATGCTGATTTCATTCGCGAAAATTAAGTAACTGCAAACTATAGAAACTCGCTATGGCATGATTCAAAAATGTTTTTGCATTTTCTATTTAGCGTTACAGTATAAAACAGGATTCATGTATTTTTACCGTTACATATATACCGTTATTTACAGGCTGACACTAGAGATAGTAATCACTTCAGATCAGCTTTCTTATTTAAAAGCATTGCTGTAATGGCAGAAATGCTATGACTGTTATTCCAGTATCGATTTATTGCAGTAAACTCTTGAATCTATCCACTTACAGGAAATATATAGTGTTATTTTCACTTGAAATGTGACAAGAAGTTGTAAAAATGACAAATGGCAGCAGCTTTTATTACATACCTGGCTACCTTATTAATCCAATTTGCTACAGTACATGATATCGCATTAGCGATTAAAACGAATTTAGGAAACAAGCAATTACATTTACAGAAATGATTTTGAGCCATTTTGTTCTACTTATCACCTTATATAACGCAAAAGCTCAGGTATCATTGCAGCGAAGCCGCAGCCACCACTTTCAGGAAGCTGATAATTGGCTGATGAGTACTTTCAAAACCTGCAATCTGGAATTTGTCGGAGAATTCAGACACTATAATCGAAAACTTGAACAGTTTGCCAAAGACATTCCTGTTGTCTTCAAGCCAAGGTTAACCGACCCGTACATGCGGAGGTTGCACCCACTGCTGCAGTTGAGGAACAAAACGCAAGCTAAATATTGGGGCTATGGGAGACTTAGGTTTGCACCATGCAATGGGAAACTGCTTTACTTTGACCTTTACAAGTATCGACACGATGTCTATGGTATACTGGAGTCAGTGCTAGGAGGAAAGACATTTCTCCAAGAGAATCCTACTTTTGTGGTGTTTCTCCTCAACAAAAAATCCCGACTTGGTGCTTGGAAAATCCGCATATTCTGGGAGGAGCAAATAGCACTTACGTCGATTCCTTTAATTGCGACCTCGAACGGTGTCTCATTTCTCTGCTGTTACTGCGCAGATCGTCGACATGTTGTAACGCTGAGAATAGGTCCTACTAGCATAAAATCGCTGGAAAGAAGGTGGAGAATCAAGACTAAAAATATGAACTTAAATATTCTCACTATTAGCAATTTGCTGTGGTCCCCGAACTACTTTCCGTCCTCCTGTAGTTTGTGGTACTCGTGGCATTTCTTTACACCTCCAGATCAGTGCAGTGTTGTGGCGTTATCCAACTTGTATAACTTTTCCATCTTTGTGGCAGACTACAGATTCTACTATCCGCAAATTCAAGGCGAGACCTGGATGAGTGGCGCCCAGATTCAGAGGACTTTCCTGCAAAAGGAGTCGCCTGCAATGTACAATTACTGGGTGCCTTACGCCTGCCGCTACAATCCTTATAAGCTGGTGACCTTCGTGGAGCTAAAGCACGCAATTAACTTCAAACAGCTTCTCCAGCCGTACGACGAGCAAGCGACTTTCTGCATTGTTGGAGTAATAGCTTGCGCATTCCTCTTTCTTCGGAGTTTGATGGCAGTTATGGAAAATGAGCAGTCCTTAATCACCCTCTTCTTCTTCCAGATGAAGTCCGTCTTGGAGCAAAGTAGCGGGGAGAGAAATGAGATAATCCGTACCCTAAGGAGAAACACATCCGGGTTTGTATGGTTCTCAGTATGGCTTCTGGGCTGGTTCATTCTCAGTTATGAGTACAAAAGTTTCATGTACTCTTTCATGACAGCGCTACCAATTCCAAGTGTGCCTGAAACAATCGAAGAGCTGGTGACCATGGAAAAGAACCCCATTCCCTACTTCACCACAACGAAACACAACTTTCAGCGAAAGTACTATTCCACCCTGAAAGACTTGGTTCTTCACGATATGATTGTCTATCACAAGCTCCATAATAACACGTACAAGCAGTGGGTTCTAGAGCGCCTAAGAAACAACATGTACCTGATAAGGCAACCAAACCTGACCCAGGTTGTCATCAACATCACACTTCATGCAAAAATTTCGACAGATCTGAACTGGACACTGGTGCCAGAGAAGTTTGCGCTAATTAGTGTGGAAAATGACGCGAATCTGTTTATTGCCCTAGTCAAAAAGTTGACCCATCTACATATCATCCCCAGTAAGACGGTGGGCTATTTCGAGACACGTGTGCCCTGGTACGGAATGCGAAGTGATAATATTATGCTCTTTTCAAACGGGCTGGCTATGCTGGAGCAGTCTGGAATATTTCAGAAATGGAGTGCTCAGTACAGTCTCCACCAGCTCATGGAGAACGTGATAGGAATTGATAGTCCGCAAGGAAGGGCTGCCAAAGGGAGCACTAACTATTACTCCCTCGTTTTGACGATGTTCAGCGAAAGGGAAAAAATGCTGGGTGGTGGGAGTGGTGGCGGCGGTAACGCAAAAGTTGCATTTCAAAATTTAGAGCTGCTATTTTTAGCATCTTCTGCGTTCGCGTTTACTTCCGTCACATTTTTTCTGATTGAAGTAGTAGGAAAATACATTTCAGTTAATTACTAGATGCAGAATGCAATGAGTCTTACTAATTTGCACCATAGGAGCACATTTTTGTTTGCAAAAACTTAAGGAAAGTGACAATTTGAATTATATTTTAGTAATTAGTAATTTTAATCATTGTCCTGTGAGAAGTTTATAAAGTTTAGAATAAATTTTGCAGTAGTTAACGACCACACTGCTTACCGCTCCTAACCTCTTTGTTGATTGATCCTGGTTTTTCGTTTACCCTTTTTCGGGACGATTTTTTCGGGCTCATTGTCATAGGCTGAGTTATTCGGGACGTTCCTTCCACGATGGCTACGGGGTGCTGTTGTGCTCGTCGAGTCCACTTCCTCCGTCGAAGAAGATTCTCCACTTTCACTTCCACTTTCGCTTACGTCTGCAAAGGATTCTGATGAATATATAAGATACACATATTTAGAAACGGAAAATTATGACAGCCCACCCACAAAAATGTGTCAATAAATTAGCTAAAATTACCGGTTGCCAACAATACCAATAGAGACAACACCACCAACGGGGATGTTATCTTCATTTTATTCTGGTTTGTTTAAGAAGTGCTTTCAAAATTTCTACGATTCAAATCAAACTGGCTGCTAAATTTTTCTCTGAATTTATTTGAAGCCGAATTTGGTTACTATAAAATCAAGAAAACTGTTAAAAGTTTATATAGGTAAATTCTGACTGTGTACCAGAGACAATGAGATTATCTCAAGACCGACGCTGACGCAGATGACAATTGCGATGACGCAGTTAAACAGAGAATTTCATGGGATAAGAAATAGTAATGGGTTAATTTAGTGAGGGTAATAGTTCATGGGTTAATTTAATGAGGTAAGAATAAAATTGTAAAAAATGCAATGAAATTAAGTGCAACTTGATTGCCACATTATCTCTCCGCTGTAAAATGGAAATCGTGCTCGTTTTTCTATCAATTGTCATTGTTTTTTCATTTAAAATTCAAGTATTTATCTCAGATTTTTATTAATATGTCTACATATTTATGAATTTACCTTTGCGGAATTTCGTGAATATGTTTTAACTCTACTTGGTATACCGATTCGGAGTAAATAAATCTATCAAATATTTTTATTGAATTCAGAGTCAGACAACGTAATCAATTGGTTTTATGCCGCAGTAAACTGAAATTGACTAAAAATATAATTATAGTGTAATATAGAGATAGCTAAAGAATGAGCTGGCTGTCAAACGAGTTCGAGTAATTAAAGTCGGGCCGTGACGCTCGTCTGTATTATTTAATCTAACTGACGTCTATGGCTTAAGGAAATATGTAAAAGAATTTATCTGCGTCTATATTTTTGACGTAAAACTGGCTGGTAATGATAATGATTGCGTCAATCCAAAACTATGCCCTTTTAGTAAATTTAGATTAAAAGGTATGTTACGCATATGGCAGAAAACACATTAGAGTGATTGAAATAATAATCAATTTTAAGCTCATTTCTCAGCTAACAATGTTATGAAAAGGCACTTTCATTAGAATAGGTAAAGTACTACATGGAAAGGAAAGGCTGCTTTAAGTTTAGGCTGACGAGCTGACAATGACATTTTCATATTAAATCAGGTTTGTAACAGGCAACTTTCATAGTTGCAGATTTCCAATGACCAAAGGGCATCGCAATTATTTGCAAGAAAGCTTTTTGCAACTTGCACTTACTACAGTGAATAATGTTCTAAATGAGCTAGACAATAATCTGATCTACATTGAAAGTATATATACTTGTCACCACTCTGCCTATTATCTGTTTTCACGATTAGGAACACATATATTTTAACATTTTGAAAAATTATGTTTGGATAATTTGGGCGTCCACCATAATGATTTGCTTTTCCAGGTCCAGTAATAAGTAAGGTAATTGTTTAGAAAAATCATAAAACGCATATGCTTCTCCTTTTCTAGCGTTTTAGTTCTGTCCGTTTTCACTCTTCAAATTTTCATGCAATTTCCTGGACAAATACTGCCATACAAGTACATGCTTGCGTACATGTGCGAAATTCACATCCTCTTTTCTTCTGGATCTGGGTATCCGTTCACCGAAAGCTACTCATCGAGTAGGAAAGAGGGTGGGTGTATGCAACTTACAAAATATTACTTCTCTCCATAGACTTTTTTCTTCAAAAAACAAAAATTACTTTCACCTTTTACTTTTGACGTAATCTTCAAGCACATGTAATTATCTATTATTATATGCATTAGCAAAACTCATGTTTTCGGAATGTCAGTTTATTCTTAGCGGTGTTTTTAAGTTTTCAGTTTTGAATAGATTAACTGTCCTGTGGACTTTTTTTGACGGAGAACTAACTATTTTGTAAGAAAAGTAAAGTGTATTCAAAGTTGATTTGTACACGTGTGCGGTTATTTACAGTTTTAAAGTAAGTTTCAGATTGTTATTAAGTAAAGATTGTAGTATTTTGTTTTGTAGCCGGTTTCTCAGCATCAGTCAGTAGTGATAAACGTTAGGAATAAAGAATTAACGTACATCTTCGGTATTGGTGACCATGGCTGCTTTAAATGCAGTTTCCAGAGTAGCATTTTCAGGTATTGGTGAGTAGCCATGAAAATTACTTTTTTATACCTTTATTCTTCATATAATATGATGACAATGGCCAAGATAATGCAATTGGATTTGTATCTTGATTTACAAAATCGCTAATATCAATTTGGAAATTAATTAGTGGGAAAGCAGTTCCATGTTTGTCAAAATGGTCATTTCCCTTCAGCGTCAACAGCTTTAAGGTCCAGAGTAAGTAAAGTTTTTGCGTTATTAACTCATTGACAAAAAATGCAGGCTCTAAAGTTGTGTCAAAAATATCCCAAATTTGAATTTTATGTTTCTAGATCCAACTGTTATATTATTACCGGCCAGTATCAACTAGTGCATGCAGGCTTGCCGAGAAACAAATCTTTCAACGTGATAGACCTCACTGCAATGTTGGAACAATTGGGCATGTTGATCATGGAAAGACGACACTTACCGCTGCGATAACTAAAGGTTTCTAACTTGCTATGAGTTCTTATACTATTATATATGATTGTAGGATTTATTCATTAATTTTAACTGTTGTAACGTATCTGTAGTACTTTCTGAGAGCAAAAAGGCCGTAGCTAAAAAGTATGAAGAAATTGATAATGCACCGGAAGAGAAGGCTCGCGGAATTACAATTAACGTTGCCCATGTCGAGTATGAGACGGAAAATAGGCATTATTCTCACACTGATTGTCCCGGTCACGCCGATTACATTAAGGTTGGAAAATGAATTGCAGTTATCTATATATTTTGTTTGCGAAGCCATTAAACTGTAAAATTGGCTGGTAATTGAAAACTTGATATTTTTAATTTGCCTTAGAATATGATTACTGGAACGGCACATATGGATGGTGCAATTTTAGTAGTCGCTGCTACAGATGGAGTTATGCCCCAAACAAGAGAGCATTTAATATTGTCCAAGCAGATCGGTGTCCAACACATTGTTGTGTACATCAATAAAGTACAAAAATTAATCTTAAATTTCTAATCCCCTACATAAAACTGAAGCTAATGTAATTTCAAAAAGCTGCTACATAAAAACTTATTCCTGGTAGGTAGATTCTGCAGATTCGGAGATGGTAGAGCTGGTTGAAATGGAAATTAGAGAACTGTTAACAGAAATGGGCTATGATGGGGACAATGTACCTATTGTTAAAGGGTCTGCACTTTTTGCTATGGAAGGGAAGGATCCCAAACTAGGTAATTTCTGATTACTGTTTGTCTTCCTTTTCGACTTTTTTTGCTCTTCACCAATTAGATTATTATTATTTTTACAAAATTGTAGGATCTGAGTCCGTACAGCAGCTTCTTAAAGCAGTAGATGAAAATATTCCGACTCCGACTCGTCATTTAGACAAGCCGTTTATGATTCCGGTGGAAAATGTGTATTCAATTGCAGGTAAGCTGTGATAATAATAAACCGACTCAGTAGTAAGTTTGCACACAGTAAAATCATCAGACTCGTTGTCTTTTTTAAGGCAAAGGCACCGTAGTAACTGGAAGACTAGAAAGAGGAATCCTTAAGAAGGGCAATGAATGCGAGATACTTGGCTATAGCAAAGTCATTAAGACTACTGTTACTGGAGTGGAAATGTTTCATAAAATTTTGGAAGAAGCTCAGGCGGGTGATCAACTTGGTGCTCTCATTCGTGGCATCAAGCGAGATGACGTTCGCCGTGGAATGATATTATGTAAACCTGGAACCATGAAATCGTATGACAATATTGAAGCGCAAGTAAGAAATTAGTAAATTGTAGCGTTCCCCTTGGATAAACGAGTTCAAAAATTATACGCATCAAGTTTTATAAAGTCGTGCTGCTCAAGTAACCATTCCTGACAAAGATATGGTAATGCCTGGAGAAGACGCAAAGTATGTAACCTTTAGTTATTGTTTCACTCAATTTTCTCATTTAGTTAACCATGCTTTGGAATATTGCATTGAATGCTTTCTTAATTGCTCCTAACGCATCAAGGTTACAATTGAAGTTATACAAACCAATGGTATTGGAAAAGGGCCAAAGATTTACACTACGTGACGGAAGTGTAACTGTTGGAACGGGCGTAATCACAGTCACAAACAAAAATCTTTCTGAGCAAGAAAAACAATTCCTAATGGAGGGCAAGAGAGGTATCGAGAAACGAGCAAAGAAAGCTGCAGCAACTGGGGGAAAATAAAGTACATATATGGCTTGTAGAATACGCCGGATTCAAATCCCTTGACATCGGGCTTCGTTTCACGGCTTAAGAGAAAGTGATTATTACAATGCGTAGTTTAAGTTCTCGTTTAAAAATATAGTTTTTATAATTCGTTACCATCCTAAAAGAACCATCCGCACCATTCATGGAAGCTAATAATAAGTGACGATAGTATTGTTATATACCCACATTAGATTTTAATATTGTTTGTTACTACATACTTGGAATGTCAGTTTTTCTAAATGTATAAGTAAAAGTCAATTCTCAATTAATTTTTCAACGGTATAAAATTTTTACATTTATTTTAAACTTTACTTTCATTGAGAAACAGCCTTTAATGTATCAGTTTTCTTGCATAGTCATCCGTAACAACTTGCTCTTCCTTGTGCGTTCATATACAATTCAGACGATTTCAAAGCCTAACCTTGAACGAAGTATTTTTACTTATGTCTGGCATAAAATGAAGTTAAGAACAGTTGATAGTTGCTACATTATGAATTTTAAATGTTTTACATATTATAAATATGTCTTTTAAAAGTCAAAAATTAAAAAAGGTTAATTTTACAATTAACAAAAAACAAAATAGAAAACAGTATGATAAGGTACTGCGTAGAATCATGTCAGTGCTTTTTAATTTTATTGTTGATGTTGATGAGGATGACATTTGTTCACAGATCGTCGTCATCATCTGGCAGAGCAACTTGTTGGGCTTCCTGTGAAATGAGAGCGGCAGAGTGCATAAAAACTTAAGGTATCGAATATGGATGGATTGCACCCTCATTAATTAAACTACCAATAACATAAAAACGAATAAAAGTTAGCACACAAAACAAACAAAATAGAGACTCATATTGAGGGATGTAGTATAAAAGTATTTTACATAGTTCAAATTCGCAATCACTTTATTGCCACAATACTTATGTAGCAGTATCACTCAAGAAATAATGCAATAATATTCGTAATATTCGTAACATAATAGGAAGAAAACAATAAGTCACGTTACCTGGATGTAATATCCGTCACGCAATCCGCCAAACTTTTCTTGTCCAGCAGTGTCCCACACATTAAATCTTATTGCGCCGCGACTAGTGTTAAAAACCAGGGGATGAACTTCCACTCCAAGTGTAGCAACATACTTTTTTTCGAACTCACCGGTGAGATGACGCTTCACAAAGGTTGTCTTGCCTGTACCGCCATCTCCAACAAGCACGAGTTTAAAAGTTGGCATTTCTTCGCCACCAGGAGCTGCAGCCATCTCTAATGAATATTTCAACACATTATTTGAAGCTCTAATCGTATTAAAAAGCTTACAGTAAGTTACTAACTAGGGAAGGCTCCCAGAGGGTAATTCGCTTTCGAGCTCTAATGTGGTGTTTCTGGGGTAGCTTTTAACGTAGATTACGATGGTGATTACCTTTTGCGCGAATGCGCCACTTGAAGGGCTTAAT
>JAHZND010005404.1:0-22107 GCA_027744115.1 Acrocyrtus sp. NNG-2020
CTTGCATTGGCCCACCGTTTCCACGAAGTGATTTTCATTTAAGGTGAGAAGAAAGTCTTCATACGACCAGATAAAATTGTGGAAAGGGCGCATAGATTCCAAGAACATGTCCTCTCTGCGTTCTCTCTCACGAAAAGTTTTGCCCTTCTTTTCAGTGACGTTAAAGTTGTAGTGTTTATACTTCCTTTCAAAAATAGAGGATGATACTGAATAACGGAACGCAAGCATACGATGCCGGTAACGACCTGAAACGTAATGCAGTGCAGAGTTTAGAATTAGTTGTCAGACTGGCTTGTTATATTTCGTGTATGGAAGAGAGAAAATCCTGTGAAGTATTTCAAGAATAAACTTACCATAAGCTGGCATTCCGTACTGATCACCATGAGCTGCTACATAGCTTTTACTAATGATCAAATTTTCGTACTTCCTCAATGGCTTCGAATAAATTTGCACTCGCCTCTTAATCAGCTCGTCTACAGTTTCAATTTTCTTTGCAGACATTGGAGCTGTGAGCTCATTAATGTTCCCTCCAAGGTAAGCATTGGACAATACCACACCGACTAGAATCCAAAGTCCGCAAATTAGCTTTCTAATCCTTTAAAATCCTAAAATCCTTTAGGGGAATTTTTGCGGACTGGAATAGGAGAATGTTGCTCACAAATGTGAACTTGGTGAAAAGAAACAGTGCTTTCCCAAAAGATAAATTTAGTCGCCGGATAGATGTACATTTACTACAAATTGGAATGTAGCTTAAGGTTACTAATAATATTTCGGTTACTACTCCAAAGCTGAGCAAGGACATCCACACAGGTAAGTCATAAGCGGAAGTGTAGCCGCGTAGGGAAAAAGTGCTGACAGAAATGGGTGGCATGCAAGTGACAAACCGAAGGTCAAGGAATCGGTCATTGTACACGAACTCAGTGTCACTGTAAATATCAGTGGATGTAAGAAAAACAGGATTGATGGCTTCTATATCTCCACTGCAAAACCCGTAATAAATATTAACGCTGCTATTCGGTACTAGAAGAGTGATCATCACATTGTCCAAATCTGATTCGGTTATGTCACCTCTAAACTTTAAAAGGGATGCGGATCTGTATACATCTACCTCCAAACGTTTGTAGGGAACTTTGTCGGATTCGTTGAGTTGATCTCTTTCCATTCCCTGAGTCCACCAAAGTTGATTGGGACAGTTAGCGTAGTTACTCTCGATACCTGGAATACTCCAATGTGGGCTGTTAGTGGAAGTTAGCCATTTGGAGACTTTAAATATTTGAGGATAATCATGCCATGCTGTAGCAAAACAACTTATCAGCCGATGACCTCCTCGATACATTGAACATGATTTTGCTTGTGCTTCGAATGTTTTTAGAAAGTCAGTGCAAATTAGTGTCATGCTTCTGACGACAAGCGCCTCCTCGCTAAAAGTTTCTTTTTTGTCAAGTAAAAATTGCATTGTGATTGGCAGTGACGTAACCGTGTACAGCACCATTGTCAGGTGGCGAAGCAAGGACCATTTGTTCAAGTTTACGAATGGATACTTTCTGGCCTGAATAATGAAAACACCAGCCTTTAGTAATGCATACTCTCTTCGGGTGTCCCTCCAGGCAAATTTCCCTTTAATGAAATCTATCCACATTGGATCTTTGACGTAATAAAGCGAGTAGAAGATGGTATAGGGAAGTCTCTCACCATGGTTATACTCAAGTGTCCATTTGCGGCAGTGAATTGGGTCAATGTACACCAGCACTGTACAGGAGAGTTTAGGTTGTGGCGTAAATCTGGCGGTAGGAGTTGGTCGGAGCCAGTATTTGTTGAAGTTGCAGTACGCTACATAACGGGTACTCCGAGGATTGAAATGTTTTGCGTAGTTGTAATTAGAAAGAATGACGGGGAAAGTAAACATGCGCCCGAGATCATAGTCTGAAATTTTTTGGGTAGCATTTCCGCCAATCTAGTGGAGCATCATGTTATTTAGCTTTAGATTAGAGGGTAAGGAACTCGGAGTAATAAAGAAAGAATACAAATTTATACAGACTTACCTGATCAGATTGAATTATCCTGTTAGCGATAATGTGTATGCTGCAGCTGCTGAATATGTTAAGCGGAGCATGCAGATCTAATCTTGTTATAGGACTGGGAACTTGTGGGTACGCTTTAAAGTATCTCAACTGGGATAAGCACCCGATTATCAGTGTAGATCTGAGAAGTGCAACCATGTTTTAATTTTTGGGGAGATTTATGAAAATTTACGATACCGTATCAAATTATTATTTGCGCAGATGTCCTTCTAGGAGGGAATTGTTTAAACTACGCAGTAAAAGTGCCTTTGGCAGTTGGCTGATCGCCTCGACAACAAAAAAAATAGAATAGGAGTAAATTGAAGTATCTAGTCCGACTCAGGAAGAAAATTTAGAAAAAGCAATTTTCGTTATGGGACTAATTCATTTTGCTGTGATCAGGGCTATATTATCTCATTAGTCGCAGCTTTAATTACGAAACAGAAACCATAAATAAAAAAGGAATTATTTTGTAGATGGGTGTCTCAAAAACTTAGTAAATGGCAAGTCTTGTTAACTACTACTGGCCACTCGGTAGTCAAGTTTTTTTGTTTCAAAGAAATTTTCATGTGAAGAATATACAGAAATAACACCAACAAACTTCTGAGTCAAAAGTAGTTGGACCTTAGCGTTATACTCAAAATACCACAACGCTATAAAAGTGATTTTACAAAATTACGTGCTCAATAAACAGATTATTCGCTAGAAAGCAATTGACCCGTAATGAATAGTTAAAACTAGTTCTACTAATACTAGTAAAGAACGATAAATTGGGACTGTACGTGCGTGCTTAAATTAACGATTTAATTGCGCGGTCACGAATGAAAACAAATTTATTCGCAGATTAAATCTAAAGTAATAAGTAATAAACTGTTTAGGCAGTTGACTGATCGACTTGGCAACAAAATAGAATGATACGTAAAGGAAAGGAAATGAAAACGAAAACAATTTTCGTTATGGGACTATTTTATTTTGCTGTGATCGGTTTTGCTCACCAGAGCTATCTCTTATTAGTCCCAGGTTTAATTACAAGACAGAAACCATAAACAAAAAAGTAATTATTTTGTAGAAGAGCGCCTCAGAAACGCAAAAAACATAAATTACATGTCTTGAACCTTCGTGCTTAAATTAACGATATAATTGCGTGGTCACGAATGAAAATAATTTTATTCACAGATTAAATCTAAAGTAATAATTTTTTTTAGATGGGCTTACAAACAGCTAGTAATTAATAATATGTCCCTGAGCACGAAACGGTAAACGATTAAATGTTTAAAAAATACTTGAGAGAGGCGGAGTAATCTAAAAGAGCGCACGAATGTCACTTAGCTAGGTATTGATATATCATTTGGAATGGAAATCTAACGGAATTTATATTGTTTTTAAACTGTTAATTAATATTGCTAATTAGTACTAATTTCGGAAATATTTAAAAAGCATTGAGCAAAATCTTAAAATAATTTGAGAAATTCCGATGGAGATTTAATCAGGATAGAACCATAAAATTTGTGATTTTAATGACATCGTTACATTTTATATCATTTTGTAAATTGCAAGAATTTTTAGAGAGTTCGGAATTTTTTTATATGTAAATGAACATTTTAAAGATTTGATTTTTGCAGAATTTATGAAGGCAAAGGATAATTTTGCCCCCTTCAACATGCTCTCGTTCTCGTTATGTCGTACTCACTGCTGAGCTGCAGTCCCGCGCATTTTACCATTTGCCGACTTTAATCATCAGAAACGGCGTCGAAGTTTATGATTACTGCTTTACCCTTTACCGTTTTGCTTTACAGATTAAAAGGGGTAGTGCTCAAACCAGAGCCCACGACAGCTTCGTGGGCTCTGCTCAAACTTGGGAATTTGTAAAGGAAGATTTTTTCCCTTACCTATTTCAATTTGTAACTTTGTAAGCATAGTCTTTAAAATTAATAATGACATAAGAGCACTGTGTTAATATCGTCTCATGCTGAAACAGAAAGTGCCTTAGTTACTCTAAATTACCTTCTAGAAAATTTAAGGCTGAGCTGAATGCACGTACTTAAGCCTTGCCGTATGTAAGAGACAGAGTGCATACAGAAGGCCGCTGCCAAGCACTGAAAATATCACTGAGAAATTTTTCGTTTCCTCATCAGTGCTCGTCCTTGTACCATTTGCTAGAACTTCCGGTTTCTTCTTGAAGCTGACTCTTGCTTTAACAAATGTCTCTAGTAGATTTGTCCATCTTTCAATAAGTCCTGCCTCTTTCAAAGTAGCCAGTCGTGACATGAGTGGAGGTGAGATGAAGCCTCTGACACGAAATTGATAGGATAAGCCCCGGTAGGGCTCCTTTCCGAGGTAGACATTGACATTACCAAATTGCATCTTCTGCAGGAGAGACTGAAGAGTAAATCGAGGAACGTAAACAGCGACCTTCGTTTTCTCACATCCGCGAAGAAGCTCCACAATTCGGCTGCCGGATAGCGATAATATTCTGCAGCCTAAAAATAGGATGCTTTCGCTCCCTCTGTGCTTCACCATCCAATGCCAATTTTGAATGTCCGACTGAAACCAGAGTAGCGCATCCAGCATCAAATTTCGGACGGACTTCCATGTAGCGCGGTTGGCAATGTCATTGAGCTGCTCCAGTTCTTTTTTGCTGTCGTACAGCCCCTCCGCTGACATTGGCACCGATTCCATTTCTACGTAAGCTGTCAGTAGATGCAACTTCCCAATATAAATCCGTTAGCTATGTTTATCTCTATAAACCGTGAGAATCCAGTCGTTCGAAATGTAGAAAAGATAGGGATGCATCCACAGATAGTTTACTGTAGTGTAAATAGTGACGTTGTCCTTCGTCAAGTGCTCGAATGACTAGGGATGGCAATGTGTACACGTACACATGTGTACACGGATCGTACACGGTTCGTGTACTGTTCGTGTACAGTGAAAAACGTACACGAACCGGCTGTACACGAAACGGTTTGGATCGTGTACATTACTAAACGAAAACGAAAACGTCGTGTACACACGTGTACAAAAAACTATTTTTTTCACATAAAAATGTACTAAAGTGAAGAAAAAATTAACTTTAGATGGACAATTATATACCAATATTAGGTTGCATCTTTTTAGAAATGGAACATGTTTTATTAGAAGCGTAAAAAAGTGCAAAAAGTTACCATTCCCTAGCAAAATATGCCACAAATTTAGCTTTTCGGAGCGATTTTAGTGCACGCGTGTACACGGTTGGTGTTCGTGTACTACTGTACACGAAACTTACACGCATAATTATTTTAATACACGCATTAAACGCCTACTAAACGTACACGAAAGCTCTTGCCGCCAGCCGTGTACAAAATTTTGTACACACGTGTACACGTTGCCATCCCTACGAATGACTCGTAGTAGAGAGGCTTAGGAGGGACGACCATCTGGTAGACGTTGTCGTTCTTATAAGCGTTACTAAGCACTATTGACAGCAGCAGGAAAACTCCTAACTTGATTCGAATAGGGACACTTTGTTCTAACGTTCTGTCGGAAAACGGGCCGCCTTGTTCCACGAACACCTTCACAAAAGAGAGCAGCTGGAGTCTTTCAGATTGCTGTGCCGAAGCTACTCCCTCTTTTCGCTTTGATGCAACAGCTGAGAGCACTTTATGAGTAGCACCGATGATAATCACCAGAATTCCGATAGATATCCAAACTGGTAGCTCAAAGCTGCTAACTAGCTGCAGAAATGGAAGGGGCATCACTCCTCTGGTGCCACATTATGTAAAAAATTCCAATTTTCTTGTAGGATCCTCAAAACGGAATGGATGATGAATTTGGCGACCTCTCCCCTTTGAGGTCAGCAGTAGTGGCGATAATCCACCGAAGCTGTTTCTCAAAATCTTCCATCGACCATTGTCGCAAATTTGCAAAAAAGAGTCTTTTTGATCAACTATGTAGGTATAGTTCTTCAGGACCATTTTAGATAGATGCATTTTAATGTGCCCCACAAGATTGGAGAGATTTTTCATGGCTTCTCGTCTCACAGTGCTCACCATCCATGCAGAAGATGAAATGTCGTCGGAGCAGCCATCACGAAATTCATCCTCCCAGCTATTCGTTCCCAGCTCTAATGTTATTTTCCAATGCCACTGCAAACTCCAGCTATGCTTCAGCAATCCCTTTATCTTTGCTGGTTTTAATTCATTCCCAATAAAGGTTGGGGCTATGTCTGAGGACATAGCCATTGGTGTTGCTATGAACTCAACGGAATGTACCGTAGTTGGAGTCACTTTTACCACGTAAAATGCTCCGTTAACAAGTCCAAAATCAAGCTGATACTTTGCATTAAATGTCTCAATGTACATCTCGGATATGCTGATTTATGGGATAAAGAGGTGAGAAAATGTCTACACTTATTTCACAATTCTGTGCT
Organism: Acrocyrtus sp. NNG-2020; assembly: GCA_027744115.1. Taxonomy (NCBI): domain Eukaryota; kingdom Metazoa; phylum Arthropoda; class Collembola; order Entomobryomorpha; family Entomobryidae; genus Acrocyrtus; species Acrocyrtus sp. NNG-2020. Next base: position 6,466 of record JAHZND010005404.1, read on the forward strand.
TTGGATCCAGAGACAAAGCGGGAGCGATCCAGTTGAGAACAGAAATACTTATAAGCTCCATACTCCATCCACTGTTTATTTCCGTAGAGGATGCAGTTTGAGAGTAACTTTTCCGATGAAGCTTCGCCTCTGTCAAGCATCCAAATCAATTCTGAAACGGGATGTTCTTCTGCTGGACTTTCCTCTTCCAATACAACTGGCAACGGCATCTTGACGATTGCGGGCTGCCGCATTCCTGCTACTTTGAGCCCTAGAAAGTTCGTGAGGATGATCAGACAATTTTGCTGTTCATAGACATTCAACCAGCCCAACTTTGCTTCTTCGGGAGGTGAGTGGTGAGTCCAAAATGAGTCCCAGAACTCCCACAGTACTATGCTGTTCCTAGGTGTGTACATTCTAGGCAAATCTATGACGAAGGTGACAACCTGAAGTAGAATGGAAACAAGCTCAATCATCCTGGAGAATTGAAGAAAGTCTAGGAGAAGTGAAAATGCCACAATTATGAGTCCCCTCTAGTTCCTTGGTTTGATTTCCTGCGAAAAGCTTTTCCTACATGAAAGCGTATAAGCAGAATAATATTTTGAAAATTTTGGATTTTCATCGAATTCTAAACTTCGAGGCCGGAAGTTTAACAAAAAGCGATTACTAGTTCGATAATATCTTTTATGTTTTTATTACAAAATTAAATTTATTTTGGTTAAATTGGTTCCAGAATGTTCGTTTCGCTTTAGACTTTTCCAATAGCCAAATTCCAATTTACATTAATTTCCACTCCTCCGTCGAGCTAAGCCACAGTTTAAGTTTAGTAGGTACTGTGCCGCGCGTTGTCCAGTAAGAAGGTGCCTCCGAAAAATTGTCTAAGATTAGGGGGTACTTCCACAGTTCCGGATAGTACGAGTGAGATGTACGTAATAGATCTACTGAAACTTCGCTCGTCCACAGTTTAGATGGGATCCACAAGGAGTCGAAAGCAGAACACCCACGAGGGTACCTCTGACTTTTTCTCCATTCGAACTCATTTATTCCAGTATAACAAAAATAAGTAAGGTTGCCAGAATAATTTCCAAGTTTATCCAGGATCCATGATGTCTGGCAAGCAGCTTTCTTATCAGCAATTGTGTCGTCGTATATCATTGCGAGCACTGACCTACGGAGTATGACAGGATAGGTAACGTCGGCAAGATGGAATCCCATTTAGTTTGTGACTACAACTAGGCAGTGACTCTTTTCAAGGTCGCTTAGCCATCTGAAGTCGACTGGCTGGTCTGAGTAATTCCATTGCGTAAATAGTTTAGTCTCAATTTCTAGCAAATACTTGTTGTTTCTCGGAACCTTTACTAAGGGCTGACTAGTGCATGCAGAAATAGGCGCACTATCCGCCCAAGTTGCTGTCGATGCAATCAGAATTAATAATGCCAAAGCAGTCCGAATTTTAAAAGGCTTTCTTTCCATGTTTTTTCCAGATAGAAAGATAGAAAGGCTGCGTTAGCTCAACTGAATTTGCGCTACAGGGGAAAATATAATTTGAAAATTATACCATTTTTTGAGAATATGTTGTAGAAAATAAATGTCAGGTATTTATTAAAGGGAAAAATGCTTAATTTTTTAAATTACCTTATTTTAGTATGAAATGGTGCTGGAGAGATTCTCTGCAGTATTTCAAACTAAAAGTTCAACAAAAGTACTGGGAAAGTTTTAAATTATTCCTGTGAAATTTTCTGCATACTCTCTCTTACTTGATTTTACGTTGACCGATTCATCTTCTCCACTGACACTGCAATAGAACTATTAAACTGAAATATTTTGAGAGTATTCAATATGAACTAGTAAGAACAGAATGATAGTCGCTTATTGAAGAAAACATAGTAGGGAAAGTATGAACTTCATTGGATGAAAAAATGTGGCGGATAATGAAAATCGACGTTTTAGTTTCTCCTTGTCCTCCTTTCAGTGCTCAGACTAAACCAAATTAATCTTGCATGCATTAAAAGTTACAAACGATAGCTGAAAAACATATTCCTGCTACTAAACAGTTTACTTTCTAGTTAGCTGGCCTTTAGTATTATCAATTTCAATTTCCAAGTAGCTTCTACACAAGTTTTAAGCATTCAATTTTAAAGGTATAAATTGGGTAGTTAGTATTTTGTCACGAATGAAGACAATCTGATGTTGCAAATTAAATCTAAGGTAAAAGTTATTGTGTAAAATACGTTGAAAGAATGTAATCTTGGAGACCTGAGAACTTAACATGGCACCTTTAACGTCGTTAGCTAACTGGTAGGTATACGCATACAGTAGATTATGAAATTATGAATTGAATGAGAATCATATAGGGTTTCTTTTATTTTTGTACTAAACTGTTATTTAAGATTATAAACTTTGAAAATTAAAAAAGATTGAACAAATATTTAGAGACTTGACAGATTGTTGAAACTCGTTATATGATAATTGCTTCGTCCTTTCATGTAAGAACAGAAAGTACCAGAGTTATTGTAAATTACCTTCTAGAAAACTTAAGGGTGAGCTGAGCGAAGCGTATGCACTAAGCCCCGTCGCATATAAAAAAGGCATAGTGCGTATGAGAGGGGTAGCCATATTACACTTTTTTCCAGAAGAAAACAAAGGCAAGCAGCCAGAAGGCCGCTGCCAAGCACTGAAAATATCACAGAGAAATTTTTCGCTTCTTCATCCGTGCTCGCCCTAGTTGTATTTGGTAGGAGTTCCGGCTTTCCCCTGAAGTTGGCTCTTGATTTAACAAATGTTTCCAGTAGTCTCGTCCACCTTTTAATGAGCCCAGCTTCCTTCAAGGTTGCCAGTCGTGACATGAGTGGAGGTGAGATGAGGCCTCTGACACGAAATTGGTAGGATAGACCTCGGTAAGACTCCTTCCCAAGGTAGACATTACGAAATTGCATCTTCTGCCGGAAAAAATGAATATTTAATCGAGAAACGTAAACAGCGACTTTCTTTTTCTCGCATTCTCGAAGATTCTCTACAATTCGGTTCTCAGACAGCCGTATTATTCTGATGACTATCATTTTGAAGGGTTCCGTCATGAGAATATTCTCCAACATCCAACGCCAGTGTGGGTGATCCCGGCGAAACCCGAGTACTGCATCTAGCAACAGACTTCTGACGGAGCTCCACGTAGAGCGGTTAGCAATAGCATTGAGCTGCTCCAGATCTTTCTTGCTGTCGTACAGCCCCTCCGCTGACATTGGTATGGGTTCCATTTCAGCGTAAGCATCCAGCAGATGCCGCTCCCCAGTATAAATCCGTTCGCTGTGTTTATCTCTAGAAGCTGTGAGAACAGAATCGTTCGAGATAAAGAAAAGAAAGTCGCGCACCCACAGATAATTTACGGTAGTGTAAATAGTGACGTTGTCCTTCGTCAAGTGTTCGAATGACTCGTAGTAGAGAGGCTTAGGAGGGACGACCATCTGGTAGACGTTGTCATTCTTATAGGCGTTAGTAAGCACTATTGACAGCAGCAGGAAAACTCCTAACTGAATTCGAATGTGGACACTTTGTTCGAATGTTTTGTCTGAAAATGGACCGCCCTGTTCTAGGAACACCATTACAAAAGAGAGCAGCTGTAGTCTTTCTGGTAGCTTCTCTTTGGACTTTGATAGAACAATTGAGATCACTCGATGAGTAGCGAAGAGCACAATGACCAGAATTCCGATGGATATCCAAACTGAGAGCTGAAAGCTACTAACTAGCTGCAGAAATGGGAGGGGCAGTTTTCCTCTGGTGCCACAGATAAAAAAATCCAGTTTTCTTGTGGGATCATCAAAACGGAACGGATGATGGATTTGACGACCTCTCCCTTTTGAGGTCAGTAATTGTGGCATAACTCCCAGAAAAACTTCCCCTCCAGGGGACCTCAATCGACCATTGTCGCAACTAAGCTTACTTATAAAACTTTTATCAATTATGTACGTGTAATTCTTCAGAACTAGCTTCGATAGATGTACTTTAAAGTGTGCTACCAGTGTGTTGAGTTCATTTAGAGTTGCTGTCGCACAGTTTTTACTGACCACGCAGGGATGGAGAGTCCGTTGGAGCAGGCTATCCGAAAAGCGTCCTCCCAGCTACTGCTCCCCCGCCGTAATGTTATCTCCCAAGGCCACTTCAAGCTCCAGCTGCGCTCCAACAATCTCCATATCTTTACTGGCTCTATTTCACTGCCTAAAAATGTTGGAGATATGGCCGAGGACATAGTCATCGGTGTGGTTATAAACTCAACAGAATGTGTCGTAGTTGGAGTCATTTTTACTTCTAGAAAAGCTCCGTTAAGCAGTCCAAGAATCAACTGATATTTTGAATTGTATGTCTCAATGTACATATCCAGTATCCAAAGCCTCGTCTGATCCACTTTATTCCAGTTCGAAAGGGAATCCCACTTAACCTGAGAAACAATGAAGAAGTGAAGTGACGGAATTGAACTAGGAAGGACTGCCCGAAATGAATTTTCTGTTTTTGAGTCTTGATTTGCGCTATTAATCCAAATTTGGGGACACTTGAAACCTACTCCAAGTCTAGAGAGCCCTGGTAAGTACTTCTGCTTCAGAAACAATTCCCTAGATCGGATATTCTGATTAATGGGATAAAGAGGTGGGAAAATATCTACACTTATTTCACAGGTCTGTGCCTTGGATCCAGAGACGAAGCGAAAGCGATCCAATTGAGAACAAAAGGAAATGAAAGATCCGTACCCCATCCAGTCTTTGTTTTTGTAGAGGAGGCAGTTTGACAGTAACTTTTTCGATGATGTTTCCATTGTGTCGAGCATCCACGCCAATTCTGAGTAACGATGCCCTTCTGCTGGACCTACCTGTTCAAATACAACTGGAAACGGTTTCCTCACGATTGCGGGCTGCCGCATCCCAACTACGTTGAGCCCAAGAAAGTTGGTAAGCACGATGAGACAGTTTTTCTCGTCATAAGCATTCAACCAGTCGAAGCTTGTTTCCTCAGGAGCTGAGGGAGAACTCCAAAACGAGGTCATATTATTCCAGAACTCCCTCATTACTTTGTTGTTCGAAGGTGTGTGTACTCTAGGCTGAGCTATAGCAAAGGTGAAAGCCTGAAGAAGGCAAAGATGTCCAATCATGCTGGAGGAAGTCGAGGATTAGTGAAAAAAGTAAAAGTGGTAAAATTTTCCGTAGTTTTTACAGCCACGATTATAAACTCCCTCTCTGGCTTCCTTTACTTCTTTCGAGAAGCCATTCCTACGTTAGAGCGTATAAAATGGATTAATATTTCGAAAACTTTTGATTTTCAGCCAGCGCTAAGCATCTAGTCACGGAAGCGTAATAAAAAACTATCATTATTTCGGCAATATGGCCATCTCTTTTATGGTTTAATTACCAAATTAATTTGTTTTGTATTAATTGGTTCTAGAATGTTCGTTTCGCTTTTGTTTTTTCCAAATGCCAAAATCCAATTTACATATCAGTTTCCACTTCTCCGTCGTGATAATTCACAATTTGAGTTTAGTAGCAGAACGTAGTAGCCCTACTTTAATTACTTTCTATTTCTATGTAGGAAGATAATCCATTCCGTGCCGCGGCGTGTGTAAATTATTACTTAAAATTTACACGTAACCTAAAGTATTTCATGACGCTTTTCACCTTACAATGGCGGATTATACAATTGCAAAATGTCCTGCAAAGAAACTGCTCTCTTGATTTTATTCCACGGTCAACGACAACCTCGTGGACTCAATGTTATTATTTTTCATTTTACACAGATATTTCTGCGTCTTGTTAAATTACAATAGTTAGTAATAAAGATAAATTTGCTACACATATAAATATTGTCTAAAAACTTGCTAAAGATTATTTTCAAACTTTACTTGTCACATGACACACTTAAAGCATAATTTATTTAATTAGATATTGTGCATAATTATCATTAGATCACTTTTTATCATCAGCAATAAACTTTAAGAGCCTTTGTGAGACCCGATAGATTTTTAAAATTAATTCAACCTGCTTTTAAATATCTAGAGTAAATGTGTGAAATAACAAACACATAAAAATTTCTTCGCAGAATCTCGACAACAAATCTTAGCACTGCCAGGAGCAGCCCTGTTGCAAGCATGCTAAAAAGGACAAAAAAGTCCTTTACATCCGCACGTTCTGGTCCCAACTGTAGCTTTTTCTCATCTACGCGTGTATCATGATTTAGGATTCGGTCCTTCAACAACTTAGAAATATGCTCCAGAATGGCAGTCAACCTTCCACCAATGCCCGACTGCTCATACCACCCAATCTTTCTAAGAAAGCGATTATTGACGTACTCATCCACTTTGAACCCAACCACCCGTTGAAGGTGGTTAGGCGCTAAAACCTATGTTCCCGTTGCTGCAAATCTCTCAGCAAGTTTATAGGCTAGTGGACTCGGGATAAGGTAAGTTTGGAGTACCTGCACCGTTTCATGACTTTTAGTATGCGCCTTTTTTCAACACTACGAAGATATTCGGTGATCAATTTATCTTCCAAATCTCGATATTTTCCATTTATTCGGATTTCTCTCTGCATATAATGAATGGCATCCAGAAGATCATCCTTGTCAAAAATTCTACGCGCCTTGTTAATTATTCGCGTTTTCATTTTTCTATGCTTTCTGCTTTCGTGAAATTCTATATAAGACCGTTTTGCAGTTTCCGTGAAAACAAACATAAGCCGAACATAAGGATATGTATCACTGCTGGCACCGGTCTCCGAAGTATGACGGGGTATTTTACGGCGGCAAGATGAAACCCATGTAGTTTGTTATTTCAACCAGGCAGTGGCTCATTTCAAGAGAGTTTAGCCATCCAAAGGCGACTGGCTGATCTGAGTGATTCCATTGTGCAAATAGTTTGGTCTCAAGTTCACGCAAGCGCTTATTGTTTCTCGAAACTTTTACTATGGGCTCACGAGTACAAGACGAAATACGTGCACTATCCTCCCAAGTGACTGCCGACGCAATCACAATTAATAATGCCAAGGGAATTCGCATTTTTAAAGGGTTTTTCGCCAGGTATTTTTCCAGATAGAAAGCAAGGGCAGAGTTAGCTCAAGTAATGTGACGCTACAGAGTAAATTATCAATCAATTGATAATTTCGTTATTGCACCGCACAAAATATTTAGAAAAAATAGCAAAAAATAATGTATGTATTTGTAAATGGAATTTGCTTAAACACTTAAATTACCTCTACTTTAGCTACAGGTAAATTATTCCTGGCGGATATACTCCTTATTCCTTTGCAGCAAACTTAGTTTAATAAAAAAATATTGGGAACGTTTTTAAAAATTCCTTTAAAAATCCTGCACGTTCCCTCTCACTTGATTTAACATTGACCGATGTTTTTCTATACTAGGTGCAAAAGTAAATTGAAGTACTTTGAGAGAATTCAGTACGAAATAGTACGGAGAGAATAATGCATGTCGCTTGTCGAAGAAAACAAAGTCGAAGAATATCAACTTCATTAGATGGGAAAATGCAGAGGATATTGGAAATCGAAGCTTATAATTGTTCTCCTTCTCCTACTGTCACTGCTCAGACTATACCAAACTAAGCTTGCATGCACGAAAAATTGCAAACGCTAGCTGAAAAAAACATATTGTGGCTGTGAGAAATCATATCATTGCTACTGGACATTTTTATTTAAGTTGGCTTTATCAATTTCCAAAATACTTAAGGCAGCACGCTCTGCCCAGGTTTAAAGACAGTTTTTTAACCATTCAATTTTAAAGATGGAAGTAATGCACTGGGCGTGAAATATTTAATTATGAAAATGTTTTTGAAATCTTTAATTCCAGCATTCCGACGACATTTCATAATAACCACCAGGTAAGTTTTCCGGAACATTGTGCTGATCTGCGAGCACTTTATTTTGGAGTGAAAAAAACCAGTTATGCAACAATGCGCAAAAATTTTTGGCGGAAAGAATGGGCTGGTTGCTGTGCTCCAGTTGCAGAGTTGTTGAAGTGCTTTCATTTTCATGCTGAGCACGCTCCCCAGACTGGAACTGCACGTTCGAGCTGCCTTTATCTTTTGCTAAAGTGAAGTTACCTTGAAAATGTTCGTCATGTAACGTCACCCAAAAGCCTTCGCAATGTCACCGAGCTTATATACATTGTACAACAGCAGTGTTCCCAACAAGAACCTTCGACTTTTGCCGGAATGAGACCGCGAATAAAAAGAAACGGGGGCATTATGCTCTTAAGATTCACTTTACTTTACTTCCCCTTTATTCGAGGAGATTCCACTTTCGCCGAAATTTCATCTCTCAACCGCATCAAACAACAACTCCCTAAAAGATTTCTCCAAAACACTGTTCTCTCTGTGGGGAAATCCAGCAAGCCCTGTTAGTCTTAAGGCTTTTGCGGAATTTCCCCATAGCAAAAGCCTTTCTATAATAGTCAATTTTATTGGAGTTCACCTATCGGATATCAGCTATCCTCTAATCATTCTGAAACCTATTCCGGCTGCCATGATCGACGAAATGATCCAACTTAAGTACAGGAAATATCAACACCATTGGATTCCAGATGGGCAAGAAGCCCAAACCGAGAAGATATTTCGGAATTGTCCCATTTACCGTGAAGGCAGAAGTTGGCCGGATAAATATTATGCCCAACGATGCTTCTCGTTAAGCTATCTCGATCTAGCTACGACATCGAAACCCTGGATATTCGAATATTCCATCTCCCTTTTTCCACCTTCGGCAGATAAGGAAACTAGAGGAAAATTGCATCGCCCCTACCACGAATTTGAATATCCGCCAATAATGTACTACACCGGAAATCAAACTGAATACGACCACTTTGTAGTAGGGATGCCAAGCAGAGTATCCGACTTTCACTTTTTTGGGGTAGACGCCAAAACATGGGATGAGCACGTAGTAAGGAATGGAAAGGATCAATCTTTATTTGCCACTTGGATAGAAGAAATGTGGGTGAGGGAGTTTCGTGACTTGATGCAAGAAATATGGGATTCCTTCTACTTCGACTGAAAGAAACAGCAAGTCGAAGGTCGCTTCATGTAATTCTCGTTGAGTGCATGGCGCCATCGTCACCTTTGCAGAAGCCATTCGCCATTGCATCGCTAACTCCTCTGGGAAAGCACATTAATCGGATGAGAATTGAAGAAGTTCTGGAGTACCACTGGAGGCAGTGGAGTTTCTGGTCGTTCCAGCTACAAGAGCAAACAAAGCACACTTTCGGCATTTGCCGTGACTACCTATCAGAAAAGTACACTTTCGAAGTAGGAAAAAAGGCACCTGAACAGGTATCACACGTACTGAGAGAGTCCTGGGCCACCATTCTGGGAAACTTCACATTCGTCGTGAAAAAGGGAGAGCGGAAAGAGTGGTGCCAGAACGGTCATCTAGTATCCGGTCTCATTCAAACAATGAATCCACTGATCCCAGTAATGAAAGCGTGGCTTCACACAGGCCATCAACTCTATCACCCACTTTGGCTCCCCGACAATTTCAACGACTACCAAATTGTAATGTGTGGAATTAGAGGAGCCCAGGCAAAACCTTTCGAGCAATTCATCAACGTCTATGACTGGATCGTCTGGCTAACTCTGATCCTGTCTCTGTTGGCACTGGCGGAAGTGCACAGAATTCTCTCCATATTTACGGCACGTATTAAAAAAATTCCTTTCTGAATGGCACAGTCCCACGGCCACCTCACTTTCAATTGTCCTATTCCCTCCTAAAAATTTTGGTGGAGCAAGGAAGTACACTTCGAACTGAAGCATTTGATATGGCAGGAGGTCAATATGTTCCGATTGGGCTCTTTCTACTGGCGGCCACAGTACTGAGCACCGGATACAGAAATACCAACATTTCCAACATGATAATCCCAACGAAGCCACTTCTATATAAGACACTGGAGCAGTTAGCCGAGGACAAGGTGGTCGCATTCACGGAGACTAGGTACATGGAAGGTTATTGGAAATGGGAGAAAATGTTACAAGAAAATGCAACATTTAACTGGGTTGAAACAATTTACGACGCCAATCTCTATATGAATGGGGGAAACTGGTGGACTCTCGACTTCAAGTCACATGTCAAGAACGCGGTGAGAATGGATGAAATCACCAGCTACAGCAGTGACGACCTCCAAACTCGAGATCTCGTTTTGAACTGGACGAAATGGATATCGCCAAGTAAACTACTCTCAAAAATTGTTACCTCCCACAAGAAAACTAATTTTGGTGAATATGCAAAAATGTTCCAAAATTATTCTGACGCTGAAGCCGTCTTAAAAATGGAAAATGAATACTTGCAAGTAGAAAAAAATTTATTAGAAAAGAATTTATCTGGTTGTGGAGTGGAAGGAGAGAGAAAAGCGGCACTCTTTCTTCCCTCCAAATTTGCACAGGATGTAGCTCGAAGAAAAAATTTGGAAGGAGTGTATATCAGCAAGAAAAGTTATTTTATGCAAGCCTACAATTTCTTTTTTATGTGCGTCGTCCCATCAACGGTTCCTGCCAGAGTAGCTAGATTTAAGGAGTCTGGATTGTATGAGAGGTGGATGAAAATCCTGAAGGTGCTCCATCTTGTACAGAGTAGCAAGGATGGTGACCTACGAACTCCGGGGAATATTGTTGCCTCCACTGGGCAAGACTTCTCGGTAGTATTTACAATACTGTGGGGAGGTCTACCGTTGGCACTAGTCGGCTTCGTTTTTGAATTCGTAATGACAGGCATACTATTCATTTATGTTTTATCTCAGTGGTATCGTAAAATGTAGATATTATGGTAATGGTACACAAACCTTGAAGATACAACAACAAACTGCAAGATTATTTAACTGTTATCGTGCGAGTCTTTTATCGTTTCGCGTGCAAATGCACTCAAAATGCAAAAATACATATTTTCTGAAAAATTTTACAGCTTTGAGCACCACCAAAAAAGAGAATACGAGTCCTGCCTTTAAATTAAAATTGCAGCCCAATTAAAAACACCGTCATCGGGACTATTGGTATGGTCATCTGAAAATAAAATATTGCTACCGTATTGCTATTTTTAAATGACATCGAACGAAACCCGTAGGGTGAAACAAAAATCGAGTCATTCAGCGTTCCTCTCCAAACCGCCCACCGACGCCACAAAGCTAGGATTCCAGGCGATAAATTACAATTTTATCTTGAAATAAAAAGCTTTGGAAGCTAGCTATGGCTTTAGGATATTAAAATGAGCTGCCGCTGCCGCACTGAAACTGAAAATCATGATTTCCAAAAAAGCTTACGATGGCCACTTCATATGAAAAATATTATTTCGTAATAAACTCAGCAGCATTGCACGCGAAAATTTCGAGGTTAATGATATCACTTACATTTTAAATTAATAATCTTTTTAATGATAACCTTTGCAATGACAAAATTCGCATGCCTCGTTTCCCGTTTAAATTGCTTCAGTAGTTCTCATCCAAACTTTCAAAATCTAGATAAACTGCAAGCAATAATAAAAAAATTACAAGTTTCCAATTTCTAGTTTAGAAAAATAATGATAGTTCAAAATAATGAGTATCGTTCAAAAATACAGCAATAAATAGATACATTATATAAAACAATGCAAAGTTTAACTTTTTCTGAAAATATTTATTTAGAAATAACATCAAACATTATTCATATTTCAATACTATATTATTCAAGTAATACATATTCAATAAAAAACTCAAAATAATAATAAATTATTTTACAAGATTGTAATATAGTTCATTTTCATCTTTATTTTGTTGTCTTCATAAATACGGCTACGGCTACAACTCATATTTAAATTTTGTAAAATATTGATAAAAAAATAATTTCACTTATAGGTAAACGTTAAATAAAAAGTTTATTACAAATTAATAACAGGCTAACAAGCTATTTACGCAAAATTATCCTAAATTGGTAGGAGATTGCTTTGTACACTTGATCTTTAAACTTGTAGAAGTTTACATTGATTTAAAAATTTAATTTAAATTTAAATTTAAATTGATAAGTTTGGCAAACCATAATACACTTAGGGTAGCAAAAACTAGAATTATTACAACAACCGGCGGAATAACAAGTAGATAAAATATTTCTGGGTATTTGAATACGAAACTTGGGTCACCACTTCCCCTTGGTAAATAAATCCTTCTCTGTCGTATTTCCCCATCTTCTTTCGGTTCTTCACTGGCTGTTTTGTTTTGGTCTATAACAAGAAAATAAATATTAATTGCGTCCACATGATAGTGTATTAATGTCAGACTATTAAATAAATAATTACCTTTATCCTTATCAGGCCGGATATAAATAAATTCACCCTCGGTAAACAAATGTTCTTGCAGCGTCCAGCGCATGTATGGATCATTTTTATTACATTTCACGTAGCTGCGCGCAAAACCACTACCATCATCCTTGACACAAGTGTTTGTGTAACGGTGAGAAAGAAGAAATGAGCCGTTGCCTACTCCAATAAAATCCCATACAAAGTGTATGCTGTTGGGATCGCATTGATAAAGGTAAACCGGAGAACCATCAGTATTCCCAGTCCATATGCACTTCTCTCCACTTTCGCTTGCATTCGGCATTTGCCATGGAATTCCAAGCATTTTACCCTGATGGCTATCGACAATTGAAAATTTCTCCAAGGGAGTTCCATACCTCCCCCTAGAAAAAACATTATTGAAATAATGAAATACAATTGGAGCGGTCATCACTACCTAATACAAGTTAGATTAAAACGCACTTTTTGCAATCGCTCATCTCCAAATGTCCACTGGGACTGAAACGGTCCGGGTTACTGAAACACTTTCCTGATCCAACATTCTGAATACGCGAGCTAGGAGGACGGCAGCGACCACGGAAACAGCGCTGCTTTGCAACAAATAAACAAATTTAATATTTTCCAGCTAGTACAAATTATTTACTGTTTTTTCTAGTCTTAAATTGCCCCGTTGCTCCCGCAAATTGTGTTCTCCAAAGGCTCCACTTTCCACTCATACCATCCCGATTTACCGGAATGGTTGTGTAGGCATCTAAATTTTTTGCAATTACTTCTGTCTTCCTAATTAAATTATTTAAGCAGTCTATAAGTCTATAATTTCCGAAATAAGTCACATAATTATTTTAAGGATTTACGCAGCTTCTTACAGGATAGTGTAAGTAAGCATCAACTTGTCTCGTTCTGGATTTGCACTGCTGGTCCATTGTCAGTGCTAGATTAGTACCGAAGTCAGGGTTAATTATAGGCTGTGAGTTTACCTGCCATCTCAAACAATCTGCTCTCTGGGACCTACCAGAATGAAATTAATATATACCATCCAAATTAAAAATCCACCAAACTAATCGAGACTAGCAAATCGAGTTGAAAATTTTGGAGAATATCTTTATTAGCTTTTAGTCTTTGACAAACCTGATGTACTCTCCTATTTTAGCATTGCTACATATAGAAAAGAAATACTTGGAATCTACATCATTTCCGCTCATCACATAACCGCGGTCAGCACATCCGTGAATGTGGGCATCATGTGGCGCCCCAACACTACAGAGATGATAATACCAGTGCCAGTATGTTAAAATTTGTTTAGCTCTGATGCGTTTCACAAAAATATAGTGGAAATTAACCTATGGCCAATCTCGTGAGCTATAGCAGAAACGGTGTAGCTACTCCATGTACCGTCATCAACTATTGCAGCGGTTCGGTTCCAAGATGCTTCCTATGATGGTGATCTACATTGCAGGTTCCACCAATATACGCATATCCGGCAGCATTATCATCTTTCATCGTTGTAATAACTAGCGCCAGGTCGAATTTCGGTAGTAGGTTCACTTGCTCTTGCTCATATACCCAAGAAGCAAATAGGTGATGCGCATTCAGAAGACTACCTCTCACATGGCTATCCCTCACACTTTCAATATATGGTTGGTGCCTCCGATCCTGCTTGCATAAGAGTTAAAAATTAAATAAATAAGTCGCTTCATCTTTATAGAAAACTTGTCTACAATTGCTTTACCCACTTCAAGAATCATAATTTCATTGATCTGAAATGAGATGTCGGCACTCGGAAGAGTTTTGAAGCGCATCGCTACATCCGCAAATGTTAGCGTAAAATACTCGATGATTTTATTTCTGTCGTAATTGAAAATCTTCCCCCATTCCACATCACAAATTATGAGAAGTTCCACTGTCCCTTTTCCTCTGTCTTCTTGCCATGGGTGATTAACTGGTTTGTTTTGACCTATAATAGGGTAGCAATTATGCTCAGTAGCTACACATACGTATCCATATTTACATTCTAATATTCCAGTAAAATAAACCATTTTGCTTACTTGGGCTTCCAGATCCTGTGACAGTCGACGGTTGTAGGCATGGATGTCGTCCTTCTAGAATAACTACTTTAAGTAAAAGGACTAGAAGCGTACCAGACGTACCAGCAGCTAGGGAAGTGAATCGGATTGCCATTGTAAATAATTTTATTTTGTGGATTAGCTTATGAAAAGTTTTACCCAGTTCCTAAAGTTAGACTCGGTCCAGTAGCTGGACAACCTGAACTTTTTATAGGGATCAAGAGTACAGTAGCCGGCCGAGATATTTTGAAGTGCTTGCTTTGCTTTTTGAACAAGGTGAGTAACTTACTCAAGTAGGTATACTCAAACTTTTGTCAATGAAACAACAGGACATGACGAGGGAAAAGTCAAGAGGGACTGAAACTGATCCATGACATGTACTTGTTGCAGTTTTATGAATGGAAATTTAAATGCGGTAACTACAGAATTGAATAATTAGTGTAAAGCAAATCTGAAAATTAATTTTTGGGCCAGGTGAACGATTCAGTTTTCCATTTTCTGCAAGTTTATATAAACTCATATCCGCTTGTTGTCCTGTTTTAAAATTGTACAAATACCCCGATGTTTTGACTTTATTACGATGACTTTTGTAAGGAAAATGAGGATATGCTTATCAGAACTAATTTTGAAGTGGTCATCAAGCTAGAGTGAGTAACTGCTTTTGCATGTTGCAATTTCTGCATGAAAAGTTTATAATATTATGATGTACTATAAACACTTGAAAATTTCTGACAACTTTAGAAATCAACTTTGGAATCGAGGAACAGTCATGATCATCGGTTATCTTAACTTCAGTAGATAAACGTTTCCGCTTCATGTCCTGTTTTGGAGGTTTAAGGATGACACATTAAAGACTATATGTAGCGCAGTATAAGGTAAATAAATATAAGGTAAAGATTCATTCATGAATGCATGCACTAAACCCATAACATTACATAATATATAAGCGGGGTGAGTATGATAATTTGATTTATTAAATTGGCGCTCAACATACAAACATTTACAAATATTTATTTCCTGGCAAAAATAGATACAAATATTGCGATTTTAACGGGGTGGCTTATCGCTCTGCGAAATTTTGAGTGACAGATTCCTGTTTGACTATCCTGGAACATCACCATAAATCTTTTACGATTGAATAAAAGACTGAAAAAAATTATGCAGAGGACGCAGCGTCGCTGAAAATAAAATTGGTGCTATACTTTTTACTATGGTAGAATTTTTGGTGCTATGCTTTCTAGTATGGCAAAATTTTTGGTGCTATGCTTTTTACTATGGTAAAATTTTTGGTGCTATCCCTGATTTTGGGG
>JAHZND010005405.1:0-28192 GCA_027744115.1 Acrocyrtus sp. NNG-2020
GAAAATATAGAGTCGTAATAATGTCTTAAATCTACACATTGGACTGGGCTGTCGTTCAATTGCAGAGATTTTGTAAAGGCTTGTTAGGGAAGTGGCACACTACTCACTTCTACCCACCACCATACCACCTCCACAGCTTACAAGGATTTTGACAGTGGAAAGTCTCCAGAGAATATAGGATTAAGTAAAACATAATTTTGAATTAGAATCTTCCTTGTGTAAAATGAATATTCCCAAATCATTTTCATAATTGTGAAAGTTGAGTGAGCTGCTCCTGTCGTCACATTAAATCCTCCCTCTTGTCATCCTTCTTCAGCTTTACTATGAACAACTGTTTGGCAAGAAAAGGAGCAATTTTATCTTTCTTTCCGAGTTATAAAAACATCTTATAAAAGCACGACTCTCTAATTTTCTATTGTCATGTGCAGCTCCCAGGCGCCTAGGTACGAGTACTACACAAATAGTCAATCTTGACAAGTCGTACTGCTCCTACTTCGGTTTTTAGTTTTTAGTTTTCAGAAACGAGTAGAATATGAGTTAGGTACGCTTTCCGTGAATGGGATACATTTTATTGTTCATTATGATGGAGTAGAGGGGAAAGGAATAAACACATGAATGCGCAAATGAATGAGTGAATGAATAAATAAAGGAGGGAGTGAACGAAATGGGTGTAGTTGTCAAAGCCAAAATTCCCCTTTTTCATTTGCTGTGATGAAATAGTGATGAGCTGAGAACTCACTACTTTCAATTAAACGCTTCTTTTAATTAGAAAACCAGTCAGAAACAGTCCAAGACAAGTGGAAACGAACAGGTCAACTTAATAACAAACTGTAAGAAAAGTAAGAATGGCAAAAAATGTATTCAAAATTAGGAAGAATGAATGTGAATAGAACTTAATTTTTGCAAAGTGCTGTTGCGAAATATTGGAAAACTGAGAAACTTTTTCATATCAGAAAAAAAATTAAGGTAGAAAACAAATGGGTAAACAAATAGCACGCTTGACGTACTCAGTTAATTAAAAATTTGCTTAGAATTCTCATTACACTCTAATAATTACCTAATACAATAGCTTGCCAGATGAGTTCACAGAGCAAACAGAGTGCAAAAGTTTAATTTATTTCAGCCATCTCCGCACACTACACGCTAGGACTGTTCGGAAATTTCCAATGATTTTTTCCCCAAAGAATTAGTCTCCGAGAGAAGACACTTTACATGTTCTTGGCTCACATCTCGTCATGCCAGCAGTGCTTTTCGCTGGTAATTACAGTTATTCTTAACTTCCTGACAATACCAACTGACAGCTGAGATAGGACAAGAAAAACGGAGCAAAAACTAATCTAAACATGCACAAGGAAAGTAAAAAGTTGTATCAGAAAACGGTTGTCGAACTCGTCTTTTCCCTTCTCAGGAAAAAAAAGATACCATTTGTCCTCTCCAAAAAATGTAACTTTTTCTCTTCTCCTCACATGCGAAAAATGATAGTTAGCAAAGACAAACAGAGTGCCTTCCACACAGCAAGACAATGCAGACTGCATTGCCTTTCGAGAAGGCAGAAAATCTTCCTCTATATTCCTTCCCTCCCTTTTCGACCCATCTCTTCAATGTCAGTACATGAAACATCATCGATGCTGCTCCACTTGAGAAGGAAGACAGACAGACAGAGGGAGAAAAAGGAGAAAAAAGTAGAGAAAGAAAAACAGAGAAAGTGACAAGGAACTCTTTAAAAGGAAAAGTCTACAATTTTCACCATCATTCTCTTGTAATCTTGTACATTTGTAACAGTTTCTCCTTCAGATGTTACACTTGAAGCAGAAAGGATGAGAGGACAAAGTAGCAAATATAGTCCTTCTATTATCACCAGCCTATCAGCACTCACACACTCCTCTCCTCCGCCGCTCTATCTCCCCGTCCTTCCCTCTCTCTCATTTTTTGCTCAGAGTGTCCACGTCCACATGAGTTACTTTTATTATTATTACTTTTATTTCATTCATGCTATAAATATATTATAGAAATTCTTACGCTCTAGCTCCACCAGCATTTTCTATGGACAGCCCTTATTGTTTATAATGTGCATGTGTCCACCTGATATTTCCAGCAGGCTGTGTCCCTTTCTTTCCCCTTCCCTAATGGGGTACTTTCAGGTGTGCTCACAGAGCCGTGAACATTTTCATCACTAGTTAAAGAAGTTAGAGGAGGCTAGCGCTCTGGCATAACTTTTATTTAAATTGGAGCTGTATAAGGTGGTTCGTGTGAATTTAGGGGAAAAGGTCGCAGATACTTTTACGGCAGTAACGATTATGGTTGCAATAAAGTGCATAGTGGACAATTGAAAGTGCTGAAACAAAATGGCTCTTCAAATAAATTTAGCCACGTAGCCGATATCGGCTAGCCCATTAGCGGGAGCTGCCAGCACAGAAAAATATGTATTTTTTCAAGAGTGATTTTTGTAGAGAGAAAAAATTTGAAATATCCTGTTCCACTCACAAGTTAACAAGGCTGTGCCAAGAGCAAGAAAGGAAAATCGACAGACTTGTTACACACGCTCCCGTTGCTTCCGTAACAATTTCATCAAAGGGAGCAACACTCAGGAACATCAAGATGTGAGGGAGGAAGAGGAATATCCCTCTTCGACTATGCAAGCCACCGCCTTACATTTTTTAGCCTGGAAGTATATGCAGAGAGCGCGCCCATATCTTCAAAAACTGTAAGAGAGCGCTACGTGAGTTTTTCCCCCAGTCCAACGACGGAATTGGTAAGCAAGTATGATGAAGAAATAGGAAGGAACTGGGAGACGAAAGGAACAAAAATATCATCATTAAACTTTCATACATCAAAAGAAATAAAGTAGACTGGCTGGAGAATTGTTCAATTTGAGTGCAAAAAGGCTTTCTGTGGAGTCCGGAGTTGGAATAAAACTCCTGTCTGGTGATGTCTGTGAGCCAAGTAATTTCAGTTTCTCACTGCAAGCATTTGCCAGTATCTCAGCGCTCACAGTTCAGACCGTAACAGGGTAAATGGAAGAAATCAACAATCACTACGTGGTCTAATAGAAGGATTGTTATTCTTCCGCTTCTTCTCAAAAAAAATTTTTCCTGCTCCTCTGAACTTCCATCTAGAAAAGAAAAAAAAATCTAGTCGAAGTCGAAGCCGAATGGATTTTTTTTCCTTTCTAGATAGGAAGTAAAAGAACGGATAACATCTTCCTTGGTCTGCGGCACAAAACCTTGGATGGAGAAACGTGGCCTATTTTAGTTCACTTTTTTTTGTTGATATCCTCCTCCTTTTTTCATTCATTTTTATTCCATTTTACTTCAGGGAAAAAAAGAATAAAGGAAAACGAACGCTGGATTCGGTTAGAAGTCAACAGGAAATTAGAACTCCTTTAGATATTGCATGCACCAATTACACCACGAGCGAGAATTGAGATAGAACTGCGGCAAAGACGCTCTCACTATCACTGCCTTTCCAATTTACAGACCAATTTACACATTTAACTTTGCACGAAAACACATGACATGCATCTCATTTCCATGAGCTGAAATCCACAAAAAGGGAAATGCGACCAGGTTTTCAGTTTCCAGTTTTCAGAGAAGAGCTTTTCTTCTTATTTTTAGCAAAAATTTTTAGTTTAAAAAAACGCTTACGTAGCGGCAATGAAAAGAAAAAGACTTTTTTTATGATAAAAACGGAGATACAACAATTGATGTCTTAAAACAATTGATAGCGCTCTGTGCTCCCACTTACACTCTCTTTCTCTTCCTCCATTATGGGAGCACTTCCTATCCAGGAAATAATATAGACTGGCAGACTTCCGTCTCACATTCTGGCCCTGGGTGTGTTTTTTCGTTTAAAGCTTCCTCATTATGCCCGCGCGGTACGGGAATTTCAAGTGCTACTTGTATCAGAGCACATGCATATAAATGACTGGTAACAATCCACCATAACGTCAACCGCAACAACAAATGGGGAGCTCATTCCACTAATATCATTTACGAAGGAGCCCTACATGGATCTAAATTAATAGACAGGATATACACCCCGAGTTGAGGAATGGGGATTTTGGGGGAAAGCAAGAGGAAAAAAAATAAACAGAAACTGTGGCCTGAAAAATGAGTCTGCTGTCGTATCTTTGTACAATAATATAAAAATGAAAAAACAAAGGAAATAGTTATCCCCCGTCTTTTTTTTTCATTCACTCGTGGTTTTCTCTGGAAAGTACACATTATGCTCTCAAAACTGTGAGCGTCTGCCTTGTGCCTAAAAAACTCGTTTTATTCCATGCCTTTTAGCTGGAAGCAGGCGTATTCAATATTATTTTTCAAAAATCTGCATTCCATTGTTGACGTTTTACTGGAGAGAAATTTTTGTTGGGCTCCACACAGCCTACTATTTCTAAGGTTTTTACTTAATATATATCATAAAATGATTTGATATATGTGGGCAAAAAATTGTGAATGTGCTTGCTTTGCACCACCGAATATTTTCTGTTTTCCTTTTGAAAAAAAAGGATCCAAAAGGCTGCGGAGAGAAAAGCGAAAGCTAAAGCTTGGGATGCGCGCACTCACACACAGTTTTTTTTCCCTTTCTACATATATATTTACGCAACTCTATAAAATCTGTAAGATGCACATAAATACTCGCCAGAAAAATTAGGAAGGGAAGAGACATAAGGGGAAAAATGCAACACACGCAAGAATGAGAAAGATACATTGCGGCCTCAGTAGCCAGCTAGAAATTTTGTGAGTTTTCACAAATTTCTATTATAAATTCGGAGATTCCTAGATTCCCGGTACTAATAGAGGAGCACAATAAAGAGTACATTTTCCAAGGACTAAGAAATGTATGCACACAGAGAGCCAGTCACCAATGTGCTTGTTCAGTGCTGTGTGCTTCTTCAAGGGAACTTTCCAGCCATTCTTCCACGACATACTCCTTACATAAATAAGTTTTGCTTTCCCACTAACTCTGTGTGCTGCTCTTGTTGGGCTCGTTTTTGTGGCGGTAATGATGGAGATAGTGGGCTCTTTACGTATGGAGCAGGCTGTGGTTCTCTTTTTATGTTTGATAAAGCAGTTTCAAGATCCTCCTGCAAAAAAAACTGATTATGCTTTCTGGAACGGCGCGTATGTAGCAGCAATGCGAAAAGTTCTATTCTTTCTCCTACTTCCGAGAGATCACCACATATAATATGCACTACATCAGCACTGTTGACTTGAGCGCTGAGTTTCGAATAGAAAGTGTTGCACGCACACACACCCACACACGCTGGGAGAGCGCTAAAGTGTCATCACTAATGAAATGAAAGGTTGGGAGGGAAAGCAGCAAATCGGGTGTGAGCGAAACACTGGCTGTCCATTTTTTGGAATTTCTCCAGCTACCTTCAATACCGTACTCAAGTACTTTTTCATGTCTGTTAAATAAATAATGTGAAAGTAATGCAAAAGCAGGTTTTCATTTAAAAAATTGCATTCGTGAAACTAGCTTCGTATGGAATTTCAATCTGGCCTTTTAATTCGAAAAAATATGCTTGCGTAGCGGCGCTCCTCCACACTTCCCATATAAAACACGATAGAAAGAAAAAAAATCCTTTCCAATGTGTTGAGCTTGGAATAAAAAGTGTGTCAAATTCCTTCCAAACTTGTACGGAGCCTCTCCTTTTTTTCTCGTTCTCTGTTTCTCGTGGAATAAAAACGGAGGCTGACTTTGTATGAAAATATTCAAGATTGGGATGAAAGACGGCAACAAACATCCTTTTCCTTCCTTTCTGAACGCAAGACCACGAAAATAAAAATGTGCACGACGTGAAACTTATTACTGGTTTATACTCGGAAGAAGCTTAAACGTGGCAGAGTTGTGCGCCTAAATGGGAATTTTCCAGGAACAACTCGTTTTTCTCGAACAACCACCGCCACCAGCAGCAGCAGAGAGCGAAAGATTGTGAAACAAATCTTATGAATATAAAAAAGGACTTGTGCTTATGATGGCTGTGTCAGTGACTGTGAATGTTATTACAATGTCATTTTATCTATTTCATGACAAATGGGAAATAAATATAAAATATCCGTGTAAGTCGGGCGCTTAAAAAGTTTGAAAAAGTTGCATTTTGGCAAATTCAAATTACAGGGTAACTGCTCCTCTCTTTCCACTTTTCGACTAGTTTTTGCGTCTTAGGGGGTATCAGAGAGCTGCTGGAAAGCTGCATTGAAAAGTGACAATGAGCAAACAACTATTACTGCCATTATGCTATATAGCACTGCTATCGCTTTCAATCTTCCTGGCGCACTCGACATGCCCGCATTTTGCTTCCTTGCATAAATAAGCGTCATTATACTGCTTTGCCTCTCTCACAAGAAAAGGAAACGTTTCCCAGTCAAATGAACCAAGAGCATTCCCATTTTCTCTCATGTCATCTCCAGCCAAATCACTGAATTTGAAATATCAAAATAAAAAATTGGAGTTGAGCAACCCAGCCTGAGAGGCACTTTAGCGTGTCTTGCCAGCGCTCTCGTTACTAACCACCATTCCCACAACTTGCAAAGCTCATGTCGAAACTAGCCATACAACGAAATTAAAATAATAATAGCGGACTGAGTTTCTTCAGTAGTGGCTGTGAGTGGATAAGTGCACTAAAGCATAACCCTTTCAAATATACTGGCAGTCTTCATCTCACATTATAAAAAGTAGAAAGTGGATGATATGAATTTATAAAATATGCATTTTATGCTTTTTTTTTCTCGTTTCAGATTGAATGTATTTCTACATGACCTGGACCCAATGGGCTTTCATCTCTTCAATGTGGCACTTCATGGGTTGGCCTCTGCAATATTCGTGAAAATGTGCTTGGAAGTGGCTCGAGTTACTACAACTTGCGCTTTTATTGCTGGTCTCCACTTTGCAACCCATCCAGTTCACACCGAAGCGGTTAGTACTTTGTCAATTGTTCCGTACTTTTTATTATTTTTTTTTCAAAAAAAAAATCTACTCAAATTAAAACTACTTTTCTCTGTAACTTTCTAATCCCCTCTACCAAGCTCTCTTGTACTCCACTTAATTGTTTTGTTTTTCAACTTTTCGAGTTTGGCTCCATAGTTTGATTAATTATTTCAGTTTTAAATTGGAACCTCTTTTCATTGTGAAAAACAAAAGTAGTAATTAAACAGCAGAGCCACACGAGTTTCCCGAATTTTTCATTATTCCAATTTTCCTCGTTATTAATAATTGAGTTGTTCAAGTTGTAGAGGAGAAAACGCTCAGCACAACTTTTCACTTCAAAAAAACAGTAAACAGGAAAATTTGCATATAAATGTAGATGGAAACAAACAAACCGTGTAAATTGCGGGGAATATATACAGCAAGTGCTGATATCTTTGCAAGCTGCTGTGCTCCAGCACACCTTGCTTTTTCCGCCTACCTGCATTTTGGACATTGAACTCGCTCCATCTCCGAGTGTAAATCATGAAAAATTGATACTGGCAATTTAAAATGCAAGGTGGCTTGAGTGAATATTAGTTTTTGTTGTCGGGGAGAGAGCAGATGTGAGCTAGCGTTGTATACTGCCACACAATTGCATTGTGTCTGAGTTGAGCTGACTACACGAACGGAGCTCTGTGGAAGTGGCTATTACTAAATTTTTATAAATTGCTCATTTTTCACAGGTGACAGGAATTGTCGGGCGTGCGGATCTCCTCGCATCAATTTTTGTTTTGTGCTCATTTCTCGTCTACAACAGGTAATAATCATCACCATAATGCACCCCTCCTTTATATGTCAATATAACGACAAACCGGGTAGCGCTTTCCTAAATAAACTCACCACGCTTATTATAAATGCACACAATGACAGCGAAAGAGGGAGCCTGCCACCGAAAAATAGGAGAAAAAAAAAGTTTTTTTACGTAACACAACAAAAACTGTTGGCTCCTCTCCCTCCCCCAAAACCACAATTTCCCATAATAGAAAAGCAAAAATTGTAAGTCTGTTTACAGTGCTACCAGAAAAAATCAATAAAAACGGCATTAAGACAAAAATAGGAGCGCCACAACTAAGTAAGATGACGACAGAAATGTGAAAATGCATTAGGCCGAGGTATTATATCATCTCATAAGTAAAAGCTAGCAGAGAAAACTCTGCCGAGTGCTATACCTGAAACTATACAAGATATTTACAGCTACTAAACAAAACTGCCAAACGGATGAATGCTTCAGTATGTAGACTTTGTTGGGTTTAATTGCCAAAATGCTTTCTGGATACAGTTCTTTGATCTTTCTGAAAGTCTGACGTATATCAAAAAAAAATATTTTTTTAGCTTGACCTAATCCAATCTCAGCAGCAGAAGCATACTGCGCCGCTGTACTTCTTTAATTCCTGTTTGCAGTTTTTGCTTTTCGAAGAACTGAATATTGTGCTTGTGGGAATGTTCACTTATTAAACTTAAACTTGGAAATCTTTAACTTTTTTAATAAATTAAATTTACCACTAATATTGTCCACATTTTAAAATAAACTTTTTTTATGTCGTGCTGTGCACATCCAGATTCTGGATGATCAGACAAAAATAACAAAGTTAGCAAATTCAAAAAATATTTTCTTTCCGGGACCAAAACTTTTTTTTATACATATGCTTGATATATCAAAGGAACTTTTTTTCGGGTCCCCAGAATATGCCACAACATCTAATAATAAATTGGATGAGATGTATCACGATGTATTTGAGAACACACGCACATCGCCAAGCGCACCCGTTCCTTATACAACACAAATAGTGTTCGTAAATGGAGAAAATGCATACGACGCAAAAAGTCCAAACTTTCACGGAAGAGTCCCTATGAATATAAAATTAGAATGGTCCTAAACTTGAACTGGGCATCGCATCACACAGGTCATCCCTACTGTCGTTGCCTGTCCTACGTGAAACTCTTCCTGTCTTCATATTGCCTCACTTTTCCATATTTTTTCCCCTCACTTTCAAACAGAAACTTTCCCATTACCAAAACCAGAGGACAGGCTGACATTTTCTTCGGTCTTATCTCCCTGCACTCACTTTGTATGCTCATATTATTATCATACTCTCAAAAAAGGGGGAAAAGTAGCCAGTAGCAAATTTCAATAAAAAAGCGCCATGGATCAGGATGATGCCACTGGAAAAAAAATGTTTTTTTCGGCAGAGTTGCAGAGCTACAGCAAATACCAGCATGGAAAGGTTATTGTACTTTTCCTTTCTCATTATCTATCCATAACATAATCACACTGAAAAGGAAAAGTATAAAGAAAAGGAGAAATGCCGGTACGAATATTTTTTCCATCCGTTGCACAAGATTTACGTAGCGCTGCGGAGAGAAGGGAGAGAGTTTCGTGCATGCAACTTAATAAGTGTACTAGTTGGGTGTCTATCATTCATAGACAGCTACAAGAGTGAATAAAGTTCCCTCTGGAAATTCCTTGAATACTGGAGCAGAGGCAGTGGTTGGGATAACCATATGAACCTAAGTTGGATCGCTGTAACTTCTTCTATGCATACATATCTTCTTGAGTAGATACCTTCAGTGGGTGGTGGTGGCGACGGCAACGATGATGGTAGTGATAGTGGTGGTAGCGGTGATGGTAAGCTCGTCAAAAAATGTGGTAGCCCTCTTTTCCTCCTTTTTCTCCTCCTCCTCGCGAAAAACAAACTTTTTCAAGTATTTCTATCCACTTTTGTTGTTCGTTTTTTGAGCTGAAAAAGGAAGATAAATAATAAATTTACTTTCCCAGTTAACCAACAAATACCACAAAAATCCACTACACTTTTTTTATTATGCTCTCTACGAAAAACAGTCTAATGACCACTGACTATACTATAGCAGTGAGTGAATACGCATCATACCCGAATTTGGAGAACGTTAGACGACGGGAATTTTTTTCTCTCCTTTGAATGCCGAAACATGTGTACGGAGTCAGGTTATTCACATTGTCATTCTTAAATCGCAAAGAAATAAATAATGAAAGAGGTAGATGCATATAGGAGGTGAGCAGAAACAGTAGTGAAAGACCTCTGGCGCACTTGAAATAGCAGTAGCCAGCACGGCAGAACAGCATCAACAACAACAACGGAAAAAAAGAAGGACAGGAAAGCTGTTTTTTTGCTTCCCAAAAGCTCGTGACATATTTGACTCCACTTTGGATGGACAGGTCGAATGAAAGAGATAAAGCAAGATGGAAAAGGGCACACCACCGTCCATATCACCACCGCCAAACGTTAACCAGGGATAACAGCAGGAACGTGTAGCAATGATATACCAAACCCATTATTCCATATATTTATATGCAGTACATTAATTGGGTGTTTGGGGGAAAAATCCCCTCCATGAGGCTGCCACTTTTTACAAATTATGTATATGCTCTTGTATAGAAAAGGGGATAGGTAAAAGGACAAAATTTCCAAAGTGTGCTTGAATTTTTAACTATTTTCCCTGTGTGTTATTGTGCTACCTTGAAAAATGAGCAGTGGTGGAGCAGTAAAAGCGCACAAACATCTTTAATCTTTTTTTCGTGAAAATAACGGTTGCAGTAGGTAGCATTAGCACAACAGCCTATTACAGCCACCCGTTAGATGATGATGGTGTTCCTATTCCTGCTGGTAATGATGTTTCTTTTGCAGAAGAAAATGGCTCCAGACACACTTTAATACTTTCATCATGTTGGGGGAAGAGAAAAGCACACAAAAAAGTCTATCATAACTATCCGTATATAAAGTAAAGTTGAACTTTCGCAAAACACGTGTCCCTTCACACGTACATATTATATGTAATCTATTTACCGATACAGAAAAGAGGCTATGTGGGCAAGTCAGCTTCGTTTTAGGAAGAATGCTCCGTATAAGGATCATCTCCCCACAACATCTCAGTCCACAGTTTGAGGGAAAAAAAGGAGGAAAAAAACTTTCAATTTCACTTCCATTTTCTCTTCCTCCCTCCCCACATGTGATTTCCAATGCTCCTTTAAGTATATCCCCAGTTAATTCCTTTTTCTATGTGCTTCATCCATTCGAAATGAGATGTGTGATCGTGGTTTAGTCAGTGATCGTGGGGGAGCGATGTTTTGAAAAGAAGCGATAAGAGAATTATTAGAAAAGATGAGAAACTACATAACTACATTCCACCTCCCCCTTTTTTTTACAGATTTTCTATTACTAATTTTAAGGAGGGAAAGAAAAAAGAGAATTTTTATTGCAGTTTTCACTATGCACTTTTCTGATTGCTTTTTTTGTTCAAGTATTAAGTATAGTGCGCGCAGGGGAGAGCAACCATGCTATGCTAGTTCACACCGTACATTATTGCGGCAAAGTTCAGCAAAGTTTTTTTTATAGGAGACTGTTTCCGGAATGAAATCCTGGTGCGTTATGTTATGCCACCTTATACGAGGTGGAAAAAAAGGTAGGAAGTTTGGCATATATTGTAAATAGAATATGAGTTACGGCAGGGGGAATTTCACGCTAGTCCATTTTAGCTAGGAAATGGTCAGAAAGGGTCTTAAGTGGTTGATCCGATGAAAAGGATGCTACGAAAGGATTTAAGTGTATGAAAAACCCGTGTGATTTTCTTCAAGTTTATTATTCCCCCTTTTCCCTGTCCCTACAGTGGACTATCATCGGGAGCAAGGAAATGATTTGTCAAAGCTAACAAACCTTTGGAAGAAACCAATGAAGCGGCAAGACAGCTGAGTCACCGTTTCCTTTCCTCCATGAAGTGTACACATATTCAAAGGCGCATATGGTCGCTTCCTCCCAAGAAAACAAGAGGAGGAAATGAACAAGGCATGAAAAAAGGTCTTGGCATGAGTAACACGGATGACCGTAACTTGTCCAGAAACTTTACTCACTTTTCATCCTTTCACTATCTTATCAGGAGAACAACAAGAGAAAAAAAAATTTTCAACAATATTATTGTAATGATGCTATAGACTTGCTCCTGAGCATGCTCGAGTGTGGAGCCAAAAAAAAACTTTTGTATTTGTACTTTTGTAGTAGTAGCTGGGACAAGAAGTGGTAAATGTACAGGTAAATTGCTACATTTTCGGTTACTTTTGCAGTTGGATTGCCTCCACTAAAACGTTTTGGTATTCTGGCGCTGCACTACACAGTGCAATGCGTCAACTGCTGTGTATGGTGCGATTGAACCCTTTTGAAAATGCACCAGTGCTACGGCGGATTATCAATGCTACTTTTTCAAAATTCCAAATTGCCGAATTGCCAAAATGGGTGAAAGCATATTTGGAGTAAGAGAGAGTAGGGACAAAGAGAGAACCAAGTCAGAACACAATTATACTAGTTCATGTTAGAAAGGAGGCGATTACCATGCAAAGTCATGTCCAAATCATTTCACTTTAGATAGAAAGAATATTTACTTTGTGCACTATGAGCCAAAAGTCATATTATGACAGGGAATAGAAAGCAATGCCTTGAGTTGATCTTTGTTCCTGAGCTCCTTTACATAATCCTCGTATTCTCTCAAAAATGATTCCGCACGGTATTCATGTGATAGCGACATAATTGTCTCCAATGGGATGTCACTGAGAGCTCTCTAATGTTTTTGTTTCTTCTCATTGCTGGAAAAAATCTTTTCCCTTTCGCTTCTCTTCCTTCCGTCACATCCTGACTTTTCCATTCTTCCTTTCCTGGAACACGTCTCCACACCGTAGCTTCTCCATATGTAAGAGATAAAGTAACGTCCCAGAAAAAAGCCGGATTTCTTCAAATCTTAAATTCAAATGACCTCACCTATCTTGGCTTTTCCTCCCACTTTAGTAATGTTGACATGTATTTATTCAGATCATGCAGCCAATCACGTGAACTCTGAGCTGCCAACTTTTTCCAGACAGGGGAAACCTTGTATTCCATTATCATTTCTAATGCTAACGTTTCGGATCATTATCCAACTCTTCTGTCGTCCCGATTTACGCCAAAATTCTGATTTACGCCAAAGTGCCAAAGTCCACGTGTACCCTAGTGCGTCTTGCTTTGCATGTTCACTTGATTAAAGTTAATTGAGAGCTATGGGATAGCTCCTCGCTCAAAAACTGGCATTACCTCTCTCACGTCAGATGAGCAATTTCTTAATTGCAATAATTTTGTTCCGTGTAATCCCTTTGATTCCACTGTCCATGGGCGTACAAGTGGGAGTAGCACAATAAAAAATGGAACTATGACTGAAATAATCCCTCAAGTTTTGCCTGAGTAACCCTTAAAGAAAGAACTAATAAATGTAATCTCCCTCCTTCCTCCTCTACTCCAATCTACAGCAGCTCCTTCTGCAACACATGGCTAATACAGCAATTAACCAAATTGGGCAATAATGCCGGAGCTTATTTTTTGTAGTGCTTTTCTACCGTAATAATAATAAAAAAGTTTGCACTGGTAGGGTTGCCCTCAACACAATAGGAGAAAACTCTAATAAGCTGAGCCTCCAGCTCCAATCAGCACTCAAGTCAAAGCAAGAAATAATTTTAATTGCAAGGGAAACTGTGCTGCAAAAAACATTTTTTTCCTGTGTGGAGCGAAAGGCTGGCTTCAGCAAATATCCTTTGTTATAGCGGCGGTCAACATGGGAAACGAGTAAACAGGGTGCACATCTTTTTATGAAATTTGAGAGCTCCGTCTGAAAATCTCTTGCACCTGAGCCCCTTTTGCGAGCTCGCATTTCTTATGATCCTTTTTCCTTTCATATTGAATGGGCGTGTGGGAGACTATGTTGAAGCAATTTAAACAAAACGATGAAATCTCTGCTATCATATTTTATCAGATTTTGATGTACATTTCAGGTGGTGCTGGTTATCATAGGTATTCAATCAAACGGTGAGCTATATGCTGGCAGCACATAGCGACGATTGCTCACAGCGGTTCGTCCCTGGAACAAGTGACAGGGACAAAAGGCAGTAGAGAGAGACATGGAAAAAAAAGTAGAAGAGAAAAAGCTTAAGTTAATGCCAAGTAGGAGAAAGAGAAAAAAAAGTGTAAGTAAGATTGAGAGAGTAAAAACAAGGGAGAATTCTTATCTCCGTTCATGAATAAATAAGCAAGAATAAAAGATGGATAGAAAAAGAGAAGTTTTTAGTTTTTATCAATGAAAAGGAAAAAGACGAAGGCAACAAAGTTTTTGGCCGCTTTATGCATCAAGTGTAAGGAAATGGCAATGTAAAGTAATTCTGCTTCCTACTCTCTCTCTCTCTTTCTCTTTCCTATAAACTATTATCATGATTATTATCACCGAATTTTCCATATCTCTATCTTCCTCATTTCCCTCATTTCAATACAAAAACAAAAGTTCCTCACGGCCTCCTCCTCCTCCCACTCCTCATGGCTTAGTCGTTCTGAGCAGCAATCACCACCGCCAGCAGTAAGGGCAGGAAAAGAGGAGCGAAAATCTGTTTCATATCGATTTTGCTCCAACTTCCAGAAAAAGGTTTTCTGAAAAACCAGAAAACGAGGAAATTTTTGCTCAACAATGGCCTCCACTCCTTCCTCTTCCGCGTCATTATTGCTATCAAGGACTAGCACACTCAACCTCACTCTCTCCTTGGTGGATTTGGGAAAAACTCTGGTTTTCTCATCGTCAGTTTGACTGACGAAGGAAAATATCTCTCGCTATAAAACTCTTTACATATGCATAATACATATGCATTGCTGTCAAATTTTACACAATCATATTCTTGAAATCGTCTCTTTTCTCCAGTTTTCGCTGAAATCCAACTGATTATTATTATGATTTAGTATTATGGTATGGATATGAGTGTCTGGTGGAGCCATGCAATTTAATACTTTCAGATTAGCTTTTCGTGCGTTTTATCCATCAAAACGGTGGATTCCTTTGACGGTAGCAGCGGTGAGCCGGATCGTCCACCGCACTACTGCCTCCCGAATTAAGTGCACAGTGCTAAGACATTCCAAATGAGCAGCTCCATAATGCGGATTAGTTTACCATGGGAAAGGTGCGTTTCCCGTTCTCGCAGTGACGTGCCTCTCTGCACTCACCCAAAAACATGTACATAAACATCTGTGCAAGCGTGCTCAGAGCGTATGAGTGTAGCAACAGTAACACCACATATTTCAATGGAAGTTAAGGTGTCTTCTTTGACAGGTCATTTTGTAGACTTTCTTTTTCTCCTCGTTCAACAACAATGCCTGTTTTCCTCCGCATATGCCAATCAGTAATATGGTACAAAAAAAGGTGGCAAGCTTTCTCTGCAAATGCAATTTATGCTTTTTTATTCAGCCAGCTACCTAAAGTGAATAGTGTTATGTGCCTATTGGATTTGGGAATAACGGGTATTTTCATTGATTCAATGGTTTTGGTGCTCTGAAGCATTCAGTGTGGTGGGGAGAAGGAGAGAAAAATGGATATTGTGAGCAATTTTAGAAATTAACGGGAATCTCTCGCAGGGCACTCTTGCTTTCCAGTAAACAGGACTGGAAACGTAAAAAAGATGGGTGAACGTTAGCAGGTGAATCAATTCGTTTAAATCATCACCATCATCACACTCCCATACACGGCCCCATTCATTCCTTATTCATTTTCTAATTTTGTGCGGCTTGTGTGTGGAGCTCACTGCACATGAAATTACAGCAGAGTTCATACCACTGTTACCTATTACCACTATTATTATTGCTACCATTATTATTACCATTATTTCATTCCATCAATTCTCATTTCCTCCATCTTTACATGGAGGAAGGCGATAAAGGGAGACAGACACATAAATAATGCCAGTTTCTCCCTCCACACACAAACAGGGACAAAGAGAGGAGGAGATGCAGGAAATAGGCGGCAGGCGACAACATTTCTGATGTTGGCGATAATGTTACGATGAATGTGTATGTGTGTGCATGTACTCGGGCGCTATCGTGCCTCCTATTTCCATTTTCTTACATTCCTAATAAGGTAACTGGAAGAAAGGAGTACACGAATAAAGGAATCTTCACACAGCCACTTCCCACGGACACTATGTTGGTTACGTACTCATAATGACAATAAATTTTACTTTCGCTAAAAGCACTCACTTATTGGAGGGAGTCAATTATAGCAACCTTATTAACGATATCAGCACGTTCAACATGTAATTCTTAATATCCACTCTTACATTGTTTTATCAGCATAAGTTTGTTTCCTACTTTTTTTTTAAAAAAAAAGCTTCTCTTCCCTATCTTCCTAGTTTCCCCTTTTGCATTTCCCGTTCCTGGTGTAGTTCCCGGAGAAAAAAAAGTTATTCTCGTGCTTCCTTTCTCTCTCTCTCTCTCTCTCTCTCTCCTCATTAAAAGCTGCCCCCATTTTAGTTGGTAAACTGATGCACATGCTTTCCAAGTAGTTGAAGGGTGCTGTGGAAAATTCTAGCAAGTGCATTTTTATGATGACAGGGAAAGGGAAACCCGGAAGGGTAGAAAGGAAAACTCTTGTCTCCACGTTTTTACTACTAGTTATAGAGTGTAATTATAAATGCGAGGGTTCTCAGAATGCATAAAAAAATGAACTCGCCGAGAGCAAAATTTTTCCATTTTTCCAGTTTTCTATTTTTCCATTTTTCTCATATTATTCATTAACTATGTAAATGTTTTGAAAAGAGAGTTTTTCATTTTATTTTCATTTGCGGATTCGTTACGAGTCCACAATGCTTCTTTGAAGGAAACACAAAAGAGCCCGGTAAAATGATTCCAGTAAAGTGCCTCCAGGTCATTTATAATAAAAAAGGGAAAAAATGCTAATCTGCTGTATGTAGCATCGTTAAAAGGATTATTACTCGACTTGTTAATGCAGCATAAAGTAGAGAGCAAGTAAAACAATTTTTTTTTCAACTCTCTTGTCAAACTCTGAGGAAAAGGTCTGCGTGAGACGGGAAAATTTCCCTTTGTCGATTCTGTCACAGATAACAGTTCCACATCCTGGTTTTGATTAATTCTGCTATCTTCTTTCTCTATCACCGCATTGAGCGGCTATGGGAAGGAAGAGAAAATTGCACAAGCACTGGCACTTCCCCCAGAACGGTTCTGTTTGAAAACCTGGAAAATGGCATCAGCTTTCGGTTTGACTTTCCAAATATCATTTCAGTAAAGTTCATTTACTATTTACGTGCGTCGGACCTTTCATCAATCTTTGTTTGCACAAATTGTGTCTATACAGTGTTAAAGCTCGATAAAAATATGATTACTGCGTCACTTGAAATCTACACGGAATCAACTCCATTCCCATTCAGAGCGGTTCTTTTCTCATTTTCCATCTCCTTTCCTTCTCGTAATACTCCGCGTGCATTAAATATTAACAGTATGAAAACAATCCATGTCCTCGTTTCGCTCAGCGGAAAAGTCCTGGAAAAGAGAGTCCTTGTTGGAAAGTACATTAGTAGGTTCATACAAGCGAGTAATTGAAAGTAAAATTCTTTAGCGTACTTCTCGCATGTCATTTTTTTCCTCGCGAAGTTTTCCCCCATAATGAATTTCAAATGAGCTAATACAAATCCACACACACACACACATGTACCCCAAGCGGGGAGTATTGAAGCTGACTCATCATCAGGATGACGATGAACCATTCAAAATTAAACACATGCATAGTTAACTAGCTGGATTACTCATTCTCTTTATCACCTATCTGTAAAAAAAGCTGGAATAACACGAGAGCAGGAGAGCGGGGAAAGGGAGTGAGCGAGGGAATGAGAATAGTATGCATGTATATTATTAAATTCTGTAAACGGATGAGCGAGTTAGTTCACTAACACCTACTAGGGACTTTTGGGACTGGCTCTAAATTTTGTACATTTCCATTTTTCCGAAAGCACCACTTGAAACTGGGAAAATCTCGTTTCTTTTCTTGCGTAAATTAGGCCATATTTTCAGTCATGCAGCTCTATTTGTTTTACTGTGGGGGACTGAGTGTGAGCAGTGTCGCAGTTAAGTACCCTCCTTTATAATATTTCGTTAGATGAGAAAAGATTTACAACAGGGAGGCCAGATCTTGCCTGTTTTTTGCACCCAATAATTTATCTCTTGTGCCCGTAATAATATTATCTGCTAAAAAGTATTTCCCTCGGGCTATTAAGCAAGTCTAATAAATATACGCTTGAATAAATTCTTATGATGCCCTGATTTATTTATTTAGCTGTTAGAGTAAATTTTATTTGTGTATGTGTGACTGGGTACTAGCAGCAGCACGTTTGCTCCCTCTCCCTCCATCTCTCCCTCTCTCGTCGTCATTTCTATCCTTCATATTTTTTTTTTCGGGGAGAGTGTACTCGACTCTCACAGCAATAGTCATTAGCTACAAATCCTGCAGCAGCAGTGAGAAAATAAAAGGAAGGAGAGAGCACTCTTCCTTCCTTTAATACCTTACTCCATTACATATTGCACATTACTTATGTATACAGCGTATATGAAATAAATAAGTAGGCTGGAAAGATTCGCAAGGGCTGGCTGCAAGCAGACCAATGCCCTCTTCTCTTATCTCACATAAAATGTTCTATTTGTGAAAGATGATTATGGAATTCTCATTCCATTTCTGCGGAACTCCTAATAACACTATTATATTTGCTGAGTATGTCTGTTTGTTCTGCCTTCATTCTAGCTGAGCGCAAAGGAAGGTAAGCAGTACGTCAGCTGTGTTGAAAGTTATGCCTGGAGCAGGAGCTCCTAAAAGCGCAACAAATTTCGACAACTCTTGGATTAGGTAGTTCTGTTTGAAAAATTCAGCGTTTTTCGTGTTTGTAAAGTATTCATATTCACTTTAGAGCAGTGCCAAGTGTTTCCCAGAGTGGGTGCCATTTGGCAACTGAAAAAAAAATTGCGCTAATGTTGACAAGCTACTAATGAAATGACGAAAATCCTGCTCAACTAAATGATACACATCTCTCCAGAAGGTGAGAAGGGAAGTGGCTCCAAACTCCGGCTCGTGCTTCATGAAAAAGGCATTTTGTGCTCATCCCGTCGTTATCATTACCATATTACTACACAGCTTGAAAAAGTTGTATTGCTGTCAGTAGTAGTGCAGATATTCATAATAATAATAATAATAATAATATGCCTTTCAATCCCTTTTCCAGCTGAATGAAATAAAAAGACAACGAAAGAAAGATGAGGATGCCCATGTGGCAGGAACACCCAATTTGAACCAATCTTGGGGCGAAATAAATACATCACTGTAAACCTCTGCACGTTCCACTGTACACTATTCCTTTGGTAGGACTCGCCCTTATACCGCGCCGACTTTATTTATTCCCTTTCGGAAAAAAAAGTTTTTTTTTTCAAAAAAGAAATTCAAAAATTGCGATACAGCTACATCAGTGTCCTTGTTCAGCTAGACTTCATTTAAGATTTCCTTCCGTGTCCTTTCTTAGCACGGTTGGCTCTCCTGGAATAGTAGGAATAAAGTGTGAAAGATAAGACGATTACGGTAGCTCGGCAGCTTCAGGATACGACTAGCTATCTGAGCTCTTCTGCAATAATATATATGAGATTCATTCATCATATAAATCCATTATGTAAAGGAGGAAGGGAATCTATAAAAATTTGTAGAAGGAAAAAATTCATAATATTCACCCTTCCCTTTTTGAGCGAGAAGAGTGTGTGAGAGGAAGAACAAGCAATCCTGCGAGGGAAAACTGAGAAAGGAGATAAAAATTGCTTGTTAAAGCGTTAGTCAACTCACTGGGAAATACAATAATTCCTCTGCACTTGTATAGTAATGTGAGGAGAAAGAGAGAAAGTTGTACGGCGGGAATAAAACTGCTACTTTTGTGGTTTTCCCATTGCCGCAAGTTGAATATATATGTATTGTTGGACCCACTGAGGGCATAGATAAAAAAAAGGCATATAGCTAAGAAGGAGCGAAAAAAATAGTCCCCTTCCAAGATTCATATCTTATTTAGGAGAAACGAAGCCGAATCTTTTTGAGCAGGCAAGGGTGAAAAAAAATAGAAATATGTTTCATATTCGCAAGCTATACTACAAAGACATTACATTATTACTCTTTTATGTCATATGATTACTTTGGTGTGAAATAGATAGGTCTTTCTCTCCCACTCGCCATTTTACTGCTCCGTATTATTATATTTTTGAAATAGGAATGTGGAACTTGCAATTTTCCTTTTTTATTTTACGAAAAACTGCAAATTACATCTTTTAGAGAAGTCTGTTCCCTCCCATGTTTCCCACTACTACTATTTCAAATGTAAACCTGCTCTGTTATTGCTACTTTCAAGCAATAAAACGCGAGTAATGTCGGAATATTATCGTTTCTAAAGGATGCATCGCTGGCGTGAGAGATTCATGCAAGACACTGGAAATGTGAGTCTGGAGAAGGCAGGTGCTCTAGAATCCGTTCTCTTAATTTTTAGGCAAGCAGGTGTTAAAAAGGGAGATTGTTTGAAAAAAAAATTAGCATCTACCACCACTGCTTTTCCATCCAGAGTGAAAACTCCGAGTTTCATCCTTCCCCAAAAAAAAAAGAAAAGTTGGGCGAGAGCGGGGAAGAGGATCGAACTGGTTAGAGCAATTCCAGGAAAAGTCGCAACTCATCTCTAGTGCATTGTTTAGTTAGAGACGATTCCAATCACTATCAGTAAAGCTACTATTATTTTCTCCCAGGAGAACTGTAGCAACTGTAGTTCGATTCATGTATGTGTGTGAAAGTTTCTCTTTCCTTTCTGAAACTGTATGAAATGTGTAATCCCAAACAAGGAGCTCATATGTCGAACCCGTCCACTTTTTATAACCTTTTTGACACAGGAGCAAACGTAGCAAATCCTAAGAGAGGGAAACTTGAGCAACACTAGCAACTCGCCGACTTTTTCATTCCGGGGGTATGCATGAGGGAGAGATAGAAGGCGAAAGATGGAGGACTGAGCAATGTTGCATTATGCTCAGTCACTATGTAGGGCCGCAAAATAGTGCTACTGCTTCTTCTTACACCGACATGTGGTATGATGATCATGGCATAAATCCAATCTTGAAGAGAGAAGAAACCAAGCAATGGGTCATCCATTACTTTTTTTTCACAAGTCATTCAACTAACAAAGTAAGAAAATTACGACAGCGTCTACCTACGCGCCTGCCTTGTGATCTGCGATCATTTTCACCAGCAATCCCCGCCATTGCCAGTGAGGGGGAATGGACATAATTCAGGATAAGTAAAGGGTTTAGCAGACGTGAAAAATGTGTTCACGCATTCCCTTGTCATAAATTCTTTTTTTCGTTGAATTTCGCTGACAATTGTCACAAAGGGTTGATAGCTGATGTTTACAGAAATCTGCGGAGGCAGAAATAATGAAGCACAATTACCGACAAAGGATACATTACCCTGCGCTACCATTCCGCCTTTCCACGCTCTAATGCTAATGATTCAGTATCAACTATTTTTGATTGGATGTGTGGTGGAATGGAGCTGAAGTTGTGTGGCAAAAGAAAGATACGGTTGTGGGAGCAGTTAGCGGTTGAAAACAATGACGGCTCAAGTTCCCTATCAGCCATTTCACTTTCCTACACTAATAGAGTGTCGCCATTTGAGACAAACTTCCGACAAAATGAATTCCATGAAAAAAGGATTGCGTCTACCTCATCCGTACCACTGGCATTTAAACTAATGATAAAAAACATTTTTTGCAGGTGCCAAAGAAAAACTAGGATGACGAATGACGGCAGCAAGCATCTATTCCTGTCGATTGCGCTGGCTATGGGTGCAATGCTGTCAAAGGAACACGGGATCACGGTTCTGGGGATCAACTTTGTGTGGGACGTATTTCTTCACCGGCACTACTTTCTTAGGTAATTGCTAAAAATTTTCTAATTAATTCGTCGGATTCAAATGTGAGGGGTAAGTGACACGAGCAGCACGTCTCCGTTGCTCATCAGTATCAGTACATGGAAGGAGCAGGAAAAGGTTTTGGGGAAAAGTAGTGAGCGACCACACAATCTTCCCCATCATCACTTTTCCTCTTTCTCCTTTCCTTATTTACCACAAGCGATAGAGCAGTGAAAATGGGGAACGAGTGAGCCACAAAAAAATATCAAAGAGGGAAAAAAAGGACTTGAGAAGGGATGCATGCAAACCTCCTTTTTTGTATTTATTTTATCCTTTACAAAATAAATATGTGGACATGTACACGGGCTGTTGGTGCATGATGATGTGATGATAGCGATGATGATAACGCCGGTGGTTGGCTCCAAACCTACAACCTACCTATGCTCATAATGATCTCCACACGTTTGAAGAAATCCACATCGACATGACAGTCAGAAAAGAAGTGAAAGTATCTCTTTCAATGGAGTCAGCTTTCGCTCTCTCCTTTGACTTGTGATGAGCACGATAGAGAGGCAAACGGAAAAAGGGGAATGCTCACATGGACGAGAGTGAAATAGGCACAGACGTGAGGAGAGAGAAAAGATAGCACGTAGAAGGATTGGAAACGTTTGCTGCCAGCACAAAAAGTTTGGTGTAGCATAAAAAATTACTATTTCTTCCTACTTTGCATCATCATCATACTTAACTCTCTGCAAATGTGCGGAGTGTATAGTCCGTCTTTGTGCCTTTTTTCTTTTCTCTTCTTTTTTTTCTTTTTTTGGGTCTTGTTGCTTTCCTTTTTTTTCCTCCACCTAACCTCCCGCTCTCGAATGTTATTGAATGTATAAATCAAATATTATATTCCCTCCGTAATATGGGAATGTATCCATTTCCTCCGCATTTCCATTCGCTCACGACCCGCTCCACATAATACTTCAAAATTCCTTCTACATCTGCTCTGGTTTAAACTATTGACGAAAAAAAGGCAACAGCTCAAAGCTGACAGAGCAAAAAGAGAAAGTATCTCCAAATGTACAGATTATATTGTATAAATAGAAACGCCTCTAACTTTTTCTACTCCTTCAAAGGAAACTGGATTGGCATTTGCAGCATTTGCCTCTCAAGAAAAGGAATTTTAATGGAATGAATAGTAATCAGCTTTTTTTTCTATCGCTTTTCCAGCTCCTTTTCAATGCGGCAAATCACCACTGAGCTGAAGCAGGTGCTACGAAGAATGTTTTTCGTGGCGCTAGGGGTAAGCAAAAATTTTTAATTACAGTACCTTCCTAGTATCTTAATTTTTCCTTGTTTGCAGCTGTTTCGCTGGAACGTGCGCTACACAATAGCTAAAAAAATGACGCAAATTTTTTTCTTGCATTTTCTTTCAACCTTTAAACAATATTTCAAGGAAATTAACTAACGAATAGGCCACTCCAAACTCCATTGAGTATTGGCTTTCAAGTCACTATCCAAATATTTTTGCATCCACAAAAAGGCTTATTTTCAGTAATGTGATACCTGCTTTCCGCTCCTTCATTCTTACTTTCTCCACTCTCAATCTTTTGATTGAACAGAAAAGAAAGAGCAATGCTGTGAAAGTAAGTAAAGAAAAGTGGCGAGCAGTGAACTTTTTACAGTTTGCGAATTAAGTGGGAAAAGTTTCTTTTCAGATGTCTACTATTTATTTACAAGAATGAGGAGGGATTCTCAATTGTTCCATAAATAAATGATATGAGTTTAGCGCTGAAGCACCCTTTTCACGGAAACTTGAGAAGGAGCCACTACAAAGTATACACGTTGCCCTATGAAATATTGCGTTGACTCACTGCTGCTGTTTTTGTTTTTGAAAAATTCACGCTCTAGCAACTCGAGCAAGCAATTACAGTGGGCGTCACCACCATTTTCATAAAATATTGAGGCCCTCAGCTCCCTGACAAATTAATTTGATTTTATTATATTTTTCGTTTGTAGGCATTTTCTCTTGTCTGTTTCCGCATCCTGATGCTCCAGGGCTCTCTACCGCAGTTTTCCGATCAAGACAATCCAGCATCCTTCACGAGAAGCAAGTACACTAGGTAAGGCACTCGTTGCTACTCCATTTAAACACTTTTAAACACATCTTTATTCCACTTGCAAAGAATAACTGGAGTAAAATGCATTGCTGGAACGTTTCCAGATTCCGAACATTTGCATATTTGCCGGCATTTAACTTTTGGCTGCTCCTGGCTCCCATCTCATTGAATTACGACTGGCAAATGGGTTCCATTCCATTGATATCGAGCTGGACGGACAATCGTATGCCAATATGTTTCCTGTTTTATCTCCTGCTTGCTGCGAGCTCTCTCTACGCTTTTTGGAAGGTAAAACTTAAGCTACACAGTTAAAACAGCGGGGGCTGTAATTAATTTAGTGAATTTCCTCCCAATCAGTCTCAATTTCTAAATAAGATTGGAAGACGACCAAAACAATTATTTTAAATCAGACTAACTGTCTGATCCCTTTTAAATGAAAGAGGAAACAAAATGATGAACCGTTGCGTAAAGTTGCTGGGAGGGTGTATGGTGTGTGTGCGCGCAATTTTGTGCTGACAAGCAATTCAACCCAATCAGCCCCTAAGGATATAGTCACTAGAAACGCACTCGA
Source organism: Acrocyrtus sp. NNG-2020 (assembly GCA_027744115.1). NCBI lineage: Eukaryota > Metazoa > Arthropoda > Collembola > Entomobryomorpha > Entomobryidae > Acrocyrtus > Acrocyrtus sp. NNG-2020. Next base: position 24,433 of record JAHZND010005405.1, read on the forward strand.
AGGAAGGAGGAAATAAAAACGAAAAGGCCAAAAGAAACGATGACGTGACTCAAAAGCGATTCTAATGGCTCATCTCAACTCATACTTTAATCTTTTGCGCTGTTTGTTGGTATAAAGAAAATGGAAAATAAAGTTTGTTGCTGGAAGAAAACTTTTTCCTCTCTTTCCCCAATGAGACTCCCTTTTATCGAGCGACTTATTGAACTCAAGAAAGTGGCTTTTGTCTATATGAAAAATTCACAGGGGGAATCTCGTCGAGATGTGATGGTAGCTTTGACGTTCCTCATCATCCCATTCATACCAGCATCCAACCTCTTGTTTCGTGTTGGGTTTGTCGTTGCTGAGCGGATTCTTTATATCCCAAGGTAAATAGTTTTTTTTTCAGAAATGTTTTTCAAAGTATTTACAGAATGGATGACCGGGTTTGTCAGTTTATTTGAAGGAAAGCTATCTTTTAAGGGCCCATCTCCGTCCCTTTGAGTTTCTCCAACTGGGAATTTCCAAAGTACGTCAAAACACGTCAGAACACGGGTTAATGAAATTCCTAGTAAAGTCAAACAAATCTTTTCCGGGCGTACTTTTCCCTGAGGAATGTTTTTCCTCAAATACTTCTTTTCCCATTTTTGTTTTCTAAAATTCATTGTCTTTTCCCCCGAGTGTGTATCATTTCTCCGCCGACTGTTTGCAATACACTTCCCGAACGGAGGGTAAACGGTTTCTAAGAAAGCAATAACACTATAACGGAGTAGGGAGGTGGAAGCGAGGAGGGAAGGTGTGCAGCACAGTATGTCTAATTTAAATAAATTAGGAGGGATATAAATAATGAGGAGATTTGTATTAGGGTGTTTACGGAATCATGGTCAGTGCGCGTTTGCTAGTCATGCATAAAAATGAATTAAAAGTGGAGAAAGGAAAACAATGAAATGAAATGCTTACGCTTAAACTTTGAGGAAAAAGAAAATTGTAGCGAGGAAGACGAAGACAAAGTACAGCGTTGAAGTGAAAATTAGCTCCAATCCAATTTTCATTCATAGATTGAGAAACGGCTACAGCCACAGGTCTGGTACGCTGGTGCTGGTGGAGTGGAGCGATGCTGGAAAAATAGTACGGCGTGCACAGAGCTCTCTGCTCATAATTTATTTTGAGTGCTCGCTCGCCATTCACCAGCTTCACCACTTACATTTCCTCAACTTACGTATTCATGAAATATCCCCGGTTGCAATGCGAGACAAGAAGCGTCATGCACGAATGGCGATGGGACTAATGAAAGTCGGAAAGGAGAAATGGACTTGGAATATTCACGGATTTAGTGGGTTAAATGAGTGAAAAAACCGGGTAGCTACAATCTGGAAACGGCTCTGGAAAACTCGTCTTTTGCAAGAGAAAAAGGAATGAGCAAACAAACAGAGTTGACTACTGAGCTTGTTTTTCCTAGAGTCAGGCTAATTTCGTAATAAAATAACAGTAAATTCTCGTTTAGTGGCTGCGACAAGAAACCATGGACGTTGATATATATTCAACCCATGAATGCCGGAGATGATGGTGAGGAACCTAAAGAAGTGAAATACGGTCATTTCTTCCCATACATTCCAATGCTCAGAAGAAGATGAGAACAAAAAAATTTTTTGCTAAACTAAATGGACAGCTCAAGTGCTCAGCACACAAAACAAAATTCAATACAAAATTGAACTTTTAAATTCGAACAACAAGTAATAGCGGAAAAATGAATTCCCGTAGCTCCATGCGTGCGTGTGTGGTCAGCGCGTGCTGGCAGAGCAGGAAGGAATGGGAATAATTTATTTTATTGTGAGTAGGATGGAGTGATGAAGAGAAACGGAAATAGAATATTAAGAAATGCGATTAAGTAGGATGATTTATTTATTAGTGTGTTTAATTGTAAGTAGAAAACCTAATATATCAAATGCTTTTTTGACAGTCTTGGTTTCAGCCTGCTCGTGGGTGCTGGTGCAGAAAGAATTATGAGTGTGAAACAAAAATCTGTGCAAGTCAACCTGACCAAAATATTCTTCATATTTCTTCTCACTACTTTTGCGTACAAAACTTGGGTTAGGAATCAAGACTGGAGGAGCCGGGAATCTCTCTTTACGTAAGTCCCTACAATTTATACATTTCTCCGTCTCTCTGAATTTCCCCTCGCTAATTTACTTTTTCTCGCTAAATTTATTAAATCTATGCTACAGCGGGGTCCTTTACACTCTTCCTTCTGCTACCCCTCTCCTCTGCTCTCTTCCCTTTTTCATTTTCAAATGAGTTCTGTCTATTTTCATCTTTAAAGAACACCAAGCCAAGTTCATGGAGAGAGTCTTTGCACTAGTGGTAGGACACATATTATTTTTTTCCCGCTATTGTCGATAGTAAAAGAAGACATTCACTCTCCACTTTAGCCATGGAAAATGGAAGCGTGTGAAAGTCTGTAAAATGTTGACGTCAAATTATTTTTCATTTCAAGCCATTTGTTATTGTCGATATAAAGTTTCATGTTTCTTTTCCGTGGTTTCTTAAAGTTTTAGCCTCAATTTGCAGCTAAAGTCCCCACGGTCCTACTAAGGCACATACACCAATGAGAGATATGTACTCGTGTGACACTCCGCCTTATGAAAGCGAGAGAGGAAGATCTATGTCTGGTGCTCTCCCGCTACAGCAGTGTGTCATCATCATAGCGGGAGAACTAGGGAAACAATTTTTAAGCCAGACATACTACTTTACTGCCATACCATCACCGCGAAAAAAGAGTCAGGCAAAGTTGGGTTCATGTTAGGAATGTTAAATGGCACTGTTGTAAAACTTGGTTTATTTCATTTTTAAGCACACTCCCTCGCACTCACACACCCAACTCCAATCTACATTGAATCCACTTTCCATGTTGTTCACCTGTCGCCCACCCGGGCCACAGGATAATTAGTGCTTCCTCCAATGTTCCAATCTTAACATTCAGTGAAGCATTAAGACAGAGTGACATCAAAGCATTGTACCTGTGTCTGTGCACATACAAAAAAAGCTCTGCATCCATCCACTGAAACATGAGAAAGCAAGCTCGTTAAAATGCTTTCCCTTTACATCCTGCCACACATTCTCCTGCTGACAATCCAAACAAGGAAATAACCCACCCAACTCATCCATAAAAGTATTAGTATTTACTCGAAGATGTATTACTATACTCATTTTATATATGCCAAGCACACTGTGACACCTTGACATGACAGTGGTAAAATAACTTGAAGAAAAGTCTTTGTCCACTTTCCCTTCTTCCCCATCTGCCAGCTTTTTTTTAAAAAAAAAAAGAACGAAAGAGTGAATCTAATAGTTTCGGGGAAACTGGTAGGGCTGTATGTGGGTGGGTCGGAGTATAATATCAGTTTCAATCACACATTTAATTTTCCGTCATGCACGTCGTACGTCGACCAATGCACCTTGCCGCCTTGCTCCGTCGTCGTTGGTGTCTTGTTAGTGTGCCCTGCTGGAAGCCAGCTCCTTCAAACTTGTTCAGAAAATTATTCAGAACATATAAGGGCATGGGAAAACAAGAGTCTTCTTTTGTTCTACTTTCCTCTCAGATATTTGTATTCCAAACAGGTATTTTTTCATCATGCCACCTTGGCAACTCTTTCCCTCCCTCCCTTCTTTCTCTTCCAACTTGGGTTTCCTATGATGATAGCTTGTAGCACATGTGTCGAGCAGCCGCTCTTCATTTACATCCTTTTTGTGACTTGAGAAAAGCCACTAAAATCGGTGACACTCA